>VUYV01000185.1:973610-987370 GCA_008711295.1 Anarhynchus alexandrinus | reverse complement strand
GTCCCCGGGACGCAGTCGGGTCCCCGGGGCACGGTCCGGTCCCCAGGGCGCGGTTCGGTCTCCGGGACGCAGTCAGGTCCCCGGGATGCAGTCTGGTCCCCGGGGCACGGTCCGGTCCCCGGGGCACGGTCCGGTCCCCGGGATGCAGTCGGTTCCCGGGGCACGGTCCGGTCCCCGGGATGCAGTCTGGTCCCCGGGGCACGGTCCGGTCCCCATCGCTGCCGGCAGCGGTTGGGGAAGGGGGCTGCTCCCCAACCTGCGACATGCCACCCCCGGCGTGCCCACCTCTCACCCCGACACTCGGCGCATCATGAAGAAAAGCCCGAGAAATCACAGCCGGTGAGCGCTGCCTGTGATATTTTTTAATTTTTTTTTTTTGCGTGAAAGCCTCTGCAGATGCTAATTGTTATTTTATGAGTAATATATATAAAAACTTTAAAGCACGGGTTTGCTTTTTATGAGGCTTCAGTACAGACTCCAAGCTGCATTCTCTCGTCACAGGGGTAATAAATTCGGCCGGGGGTTGGGGTGCCCTTTCCGTACAGCACCGTCGCTCCCCACGCCCGCGGCTGCAGCCGGGAACGGGACTGGCAAAAAAAAGGGCACACTGCTTTACCGCAGGGTCAAACGCGGCTTGATGACAGTTCGCCCGCGTTTTGCAGATGCGGGGAATGGCAGGGAGCTTCCCTCACGTAGGGTTTGCCTTCATGTCTTCCCTGAGTGAATAAATCACATTCCCTACTTGAGTCCTTAGAGCAGCATATAATGTTGATGTACCCTTCATGGTATTTGCTAACAGGCACACCGCTTCATCGAAGTTGCATTATTAGAGAGACACATTCGTAGGTAGTGACTCAGATGCTGATTTTGACATCAATTTTGTCAGTGCCCTTTCCCCAGATTCCTTTGTGTCAGGCTAGATGCGAGCATTTTTAGTTCTGCTTATATTCCCTACGCTTCGCCGGCCGCTCTCTCCGCAGCGGGGATTGAGCGTATCCATTCCTCTTCCCCAAAAGAGCGCAGCTAGCCCCGAATTCGGCAATGCTGCTCACCAGCGTGATTATGCCTAATTCCAAAGCTTTACATGGTCGGTCTGAAAGAGAGATGCTGGACTTTAAATTTGAGATCTGCTCTAATCAGCAAACCAAGTTTTTATCAGCTGGGTTGATGATTGACTTTTTCTCCGAGTGGGAGGAGTGAGCTGGGAGCGAGAAAAAGCATCCTAGGGGTAGGAATGGCATGTGCCGCCGCATGGGTGTTACCCCGCTGCGCGTTCGCTCCCAAATTCCTCCTCTCTCTGGTGCCAGGCTGGGGCAGGACCGACGGGTGGGCACTGGGAGTGAGCGGGACGGGCCAGCGAGGGAGGTTTTGGGACCGAGTTAGTGGGAGAAGAGCGATCAGAGTAGGATCGGAACGGGCGAAAGCGAGAAGGGGCAGCTGCTGCTCTGGGCTTCCCTGATACGGTGTTACTCCCGCTGCAGGTTTCTCAGCACGAATTTGCAAACACGTCTTACGATCCTTTGGGGTTTCGGGGGTGGTTTTTAGTGGTTTCGTCTGTTGGTTGTTTTTTTTTTCCTGCTTTATTTTCCTATTTTTTCACTTGTAATTGCAAGCCACCACCTAATCAATGTAGATTCATTTCACTCCTAGCGTTTAAAGTTCTTAGCGGATGCGTCAAGTCCTGTACTTGCTTTTTATGTTAAAGGTCATGTGCACGACTGAAGTTCCTCTTATTTTAACTTTAGCCCTTTCGCTATGAAACAAGCCACAGCGCTAGAAGTAGGAGCTGTAGGTACGTAGGGCTTACGGGCAGGAAATCAGCTGCTCCGGCCACTTTCAAGCCACTTTTCAAGTGCTTTTTTCTCCGGTGGCTCTTTCACACAGACCCCCACAAAAATCTTTTATCTTGTCCCACTTCCGAAAAATCCTCGTACATTTACTTTTGCTTTCAGTGACTGTTTCGGAAGCTCACATTTAACTTGTGTTTGTACTTACTTTCCATTGGTTTTTCTTACCTCTCCTTTAAAATGGATCCTCCTCTTCATTTTTTCATTTTCCTTCGTTCAGCATTGCGTATGATCATCTGCTTTTAATTTTTATGACACTATAATAACTAACTAGCGCACAATGTAAACACAGAATTATTCTACACTCAAAAAGGGAAGAACAAGTCAGTTTACACTCATGTGTGAGCGATAACTTTAATTTATTATGAGATTCTCCTTTTTGTGGACAGGTAATAGATGGGATTAGTGTAAGTGGGTAAACTTTTACCAGAAATACTCCAAATTTTGTTAGCGTTCCTTATTGTAAGAGACATGCAAAGGGCTGAAAAGCATTTGTCTCTTTTCTCAGTGTGTAAACTAGGAAACTACAATTAGCCAAGACCATGTGAATTTAATAAACAAACAATTGGCAAAAGTACTATTATCCACGGTGGTTTTGGAAGGCAGAAGATTCTATTAAGAATGAGGTTGATGAAAGATGCTATTTTAGAGGAGATTTAAAAGGGAATCAGAGCGCCAGTTTCCAAAATTTGGCAGCTGATTGAGGACCCCAATTGCGTTTATTTTATTCATCGAAACTAGGTGAAATAATCAGTTCTGCTCTTAATAAAGCCCAAGGTTTTAATTTGCCCTCGCTGGTGCAGGATTGGAAAGATGAGAAGTGACTGAAGGGTTAAGTTGAGAAACCGGAGAATGAATGAGCAACAAACACAACAAAAGCCAAAAAAGGCAGCCAGCCAAAAAGAGAGGCTTTAGTAATATCGAAATATTCTAGGACAGAATAAGACTATTAGAAAAAAAATCTGGACAATAAAGGCAGTTGGACAATAAAGGCAGAACTGGAGCTGCCCAGCTCTTGTCCTGATGAGAAGATGATGCCTGTGACGGACCTGCAGCATTGAGGCAGAGAAAAGGCTGTAACAGTACCGATGTCTCAAAGTAGGTGGGTGTCTCAAAGCTGCTGCTGTGCTCCAGATTGCTGCTCTTAGCCAAGATCAGAGAATTAGGATGGTCCTGGGATCACCTTTTAGTGACGGGCTTTCATTAAGGCCTGAGGAGCATAATTTCACTATACTCTGGATTTGTAGTCAGTCACCGACGATGTTTTTTAAAACAATATGGGGGGGTGGTGTCTTGGTTTACATAATAATAAATATTTAGTGATGAGGAACAATATTTGGAGGGAAAAACAAACAAGCTGTATACATACGTGTCAGATAGTGCCTGCAGTCATGGGAAACCTTCGTCTGCGGTGAACATCTGGAGGTCATCTCATCCAACTGCCCTGTCAAAGCACGGCCAGCCTAGATAAGTCTGCTCATCTCTATGACCATCATCATGTTTTTCCATACACATCTTTTATCTTAGTTCAGACACGGTCACCTGGGAGAACACAGTGTCATGGTGGAGGTTTCCCAGTTCTTTATTTCGAAATTCTTTGAAAGACGGGTCACTATTTTCATCGACAGGAGGAACAAGATTTGAATTTGAGAAACACACTATTGCAGTTACCTGACAAGTAGGATGTATAACAATTTATTCACAAATGGATAAATTTTAACAGGAATTATGATGAATTACTTGTAGCTGAAAGATTCGTATTAGTTATATTACTGAGAAAGAATTGCGTTCTTAGGTTAAATCCAGACTCAACCGAGAAAATTGTTCCGAACATGTGAAGCTTTTATTATTCCTTTAAAATAGACGGTGCCAAAGCTTGAATTCACTCATCAAACTGCTAGAAATCAAGCTATAAATGCTTAATTTATATCTTTAGGGTGCCAAACATCCTATCTAATAAAAATTGTATGGGTGCTAAGAGCTTTCATTAGCTCCCGTTATCAGGCATTATAAAACTGAATGAAAAGGTGACTACGGTATCTCAAAATTTTAATTTTTCCTGAATATGTTTACTGTTGGTGAATGGTTAGATAAAGCATTTAATTGCATGTTGCTCATTAGCGGTTAAGAAAACAGGGAAGACATTTTGGTAGACTAATAAAAGGTTCGTTTGTATGCATGCATCGTATTTTTACATCTCACTTTCCGTAAGTGCTGAGAAATTTCACCCTTGGATCTCACTGTAGGTGCTTTCAAAAAAGTAATTGAACACTTTGGAAGGCTGGATATCGTGGTTAACAACGCTGGAGTCAACAATGAGAAGGACTGGGAAAGCACTATACAAATTAACTTGGTAAGAATTATCTCCTTTCACATGTTGCTATTTTATTTAATGCTGGAATATGCCTAACAGCCCTTGGTGTGTACCGATTGTGCCATATGATGGAACAGGAAGGATTGCATGGGTAAGCACAGCTATTGAATCAGTAACCCCGTAACTGCATACGGACTGACCGGTCAAGCACCCACCACCCACATTTCAGTTGTCTATCCAAGATGTCCGGTGCTGTGTAGAGGTACTCAGGCTAACGCCAGACAAAATTCTCCTTCTGTAAAACCCGATGAGGTCATAGAATCATAGACTCATAGAATGGTTTAGGTTGGAAAGGACCTTGAAGATCATCGAGTTCCAACCCCCCTGCCATAGGCAGGGACACCTCCCACCACACCAGGCTGCCCAAGGCCACCTCCAGCCTGGCCTTGAACACCTCCAGGGATGGGGCCTCAACAACCTCTCTGGGCAACCTGGGACAGTGCCTCACCACCCTCAAAGGGAAAAACTTCTTCCTAATGTTCAATCTAAACCCGCCCTCTTCCAGTTTGAAGCCGTTCCCCCTCGTCCTGTCACTACATGCCCCAGTAGAAAGTCCCAGGTAGGTGGAACAATGTGGTGCCCACAGCAGCAGAGCCATGTCTACAGGAGGCCAGGCTGTTTATACGAATGCTTTCAAACATTTTAGTTACGTGTGAGACCCAGCTGCCCTGCGTTACACAGTAAGTTGCTATTTGTTGGTATTACAAGAAAACTTGTTCAATTAAGAGCTCCACCTCTTCTTCACCAATGAAGCAAGTGTACAGCCTGAGATTTTCATGTAGGCCAGTTCACCATCGCCACCGACAGAAGCGCACCACCTCAGAGCACTTACTTGCTAAAACCCAATACATTCAACGAGACTGTAAAATGTATTTTCAAACAGACTATTACCAGTTCTTTGATATTATCTGGCGTCTCATCAGCTGAGACCACAAGATCTGTTTCTCCGTTGAAAATTTTTTAAATTAGGCTACACTGCGAGGAGATCTAAGCTCCAAAGGAAAGAGGAACTTTCTAGGTTAGCAAAATTCTGACCTACTCGTGTTCTACCACCTGTGAAGTTCTAATTCGATGGTGAGTCAGCAAGTCGCCCCTATGACCATACTTACAAAGTGTTGTAATCTAGACCTGCCAAGAAAGTACCAAAAGGAGGCTGGAAGAGAGCAACGTGGAGTTTTCTCTAATCAGTCATTTGGAATTTGTCAAGGGAGCAAGAAAGCTCAGCATAAGAAAATTAAAAGTTTGTTTTTGTCAAAAGTTTTAAGGACAAAGGTACCCAAGTCTTTGAATCCGAATGACCCCATGAAAACAAACGAAGAAAAAGACCCCAGGACAAGTAATACAAGCTGCATGTGAGACAAGCTATGGGAAAATTAATGGGAAAATATGTATTTGGAAAAAAAAGTTAGATTTACTAATACCTTTTCTTGATCTTTTCTATCTATTCAAGTTCAAATTTGCTTATTCTGGAAGGGACTGAACTGAGACCACAGATTAAAATTTCCACATTAAGAGAAATACATTTGTTCAATTTCCTCTGCCTTTTCTTTATGTTTTCTTTAAGATATAACTACACATATTTCCTCCTCCCTCTTTCATTTCTAAAATATTCTGAGAAATTCAACACCAGGAAATTTCATGTTCTGAAGTAACAGGAGAGTGACATCTTCAGTGTTATGCAACATCGATATCTACTAGTACAGATCCCTTGAATTTGAAAGACTTTATCTGTGTTCTAGATGACTTATTTCTCTTTATTTTTGTGCCTGGTTTAACAGAGGATATAAGTCACTGTGGGCAGCCATCCACCTATCAAATTTGCAAGCACAGATAGTCATCACTAGAAAAATTGAAGTCCGTGTGAGAAACACATTTGTCTGTGATTCACCTTTAAATTTAGCTCAAAAAATGAAGGCATTTCTCATCAGCAAATTTTAAAGATGTTTACTGCCTGGTAAATATCCTAACTTAGAGTCGTGTCCAAACAATTTTTCCATGCCAAGAGCTTCAAACAGAAGGCACTGAGAACCTCCGTCTGTTATTCTTTTTCTCTTATTGCCAGCGACTGGGCTGAAGCAGTCCATAGGTGGGTTTGAACCATCTCAAATAGTAGAAAAACTGGAATCCAAGTCTTACAAATCCATACGTTTAACTATCAAGCTACCGTCCCTAAAATATTTTTTTTTAATAAAAGGAAGATTATATAGTTTATACATTATCATAGAATCATAGAATGGTTTAGGTTGGAAGGGACCTTGAAGATCATCGAGTTCCAACCCCCCTGCCATAGGCAGGGACACCTCCCACCAGACCAAGTTGTATTATTGTATAGGACCATAAATGTCCTAATGATTAATTAATTGTTGAAGGCTGAAAAATGTCCTCAATGCATAGTGGTGACGGGAATAAGAACATCTAAAATGATCAAGCAGAGTAGAAGTACAGCCATGTGGGTTAAATCAAGGACCCTCTAAGATCCAAATATCCCCATTTATCTTTTGATTTGAATCTTCTTTCCCTGTCTAACCTTGAGTCACCTAACTAGCGCATTTCCATAGGGTATTTCTATCTAGTTACTGCCATTTGCATAAACCAAGATATAACGTTTTGCATTTTTTGCTTTTTAACTCTTTTTCACTCTTTTTAACAACTGAAGAACAGCAGCTGCTGCATTTCATATGTTATGTTGGTTGGTTCCATGAAATATTTTTTGCTTCTTGTAGACAAAGGAGCAAAATATGTATGAAATACACAATTTTAAAATGTCTCCCCAACACTGGACATTTTAAGCATCCTTTGTGTTACCCCTATGAACAGGAATAACCTCTATGGACTCACATTTTGATACAAATTATGCACATATTTTCTACTTTAAAAAAAAAAGGGGGAAAAAAACCCTCTACATGCCAGTCCTCATCTTAATGATATCATTTATATCTTGATACAACAAATATTCCCTGCCCCAGTATAAAGTACAAAGTACAGAAGTAGAGCAGTAGGGAGCAAGATAAATCAGAACAAACACACATGGGGTGTGTTCTTTATGGCTAAAACAGTTCACAGAACCGGTCGGTCTTCAGGAACGTTCTTAAAGGAGTGCAGGGAAGTTCCCTGACAGTACTGCTTGAGAAAGCACGAAGAACAGAAACAAAGAAGCAGGTTCAAAAAGTGGGACTTGATTTAGAAGGAAAAAGAGGGAATAAAACACAGTTCCTACCCGTATCCGTTACAGTTTCCTGAGAGCGAGAAAAGGCAGCTTGATAAAGATGGGGAGGAAAAAAAGTATCAACCCCTAAATAGAGACTTCTGTTGCAGCGCTTCCCACTGTTTTGCTGTATTTTCTGCTAAACAACATCCACCTTTTTTGTTAGTTTATTAATATTTCTATTGCCTTTTTTACTTAAGCATTCCAGCAATGCCATCCATTCCTCACCCCAAAACTCCAAAGCCGACAGACTTGACTTGCTCCATACCAGCTTGATTAATGGCGCCTTCAACTACTCATACCCATACAACTGTACACTCTTGGTATTACGGTACATAAAAAAAAGGTCTTGGCAACCATACAGGAATTCCATTTTAAATGGATGTTGCCAATGTAGTTTCAACAGCCCGTGATGCACACGCACACACACCCCCACGCACAGAATTAGCACAAGGACGTATGACACACACGTTCTTATCAAGAGTCCTCCCTACAGTCCTCCAGCACATATGACAACAACGGCGTTTCTCGCGTTCAACTTCGCAAGAACTTATGCCAAAGCAATCCAGAAATTTTATAGTCTGACTTTGTCCTCCTCAAGTCCCTAAAGAAAGAAAAACGCCCACATCTTTGTGGGCCTTGAACATACCTGTTAGTTAAACGCAATTTGGTGTTCTAAGAAGCTTCCCTAATTTTATCTTGTGTTGATGACGTAGGCATTCTGGAACCACTGTAATTACAGTGACTGCTTAATTACAGTATCTTTTCTCTTTACAAATGCACTTAGCACACTTTATACTAAGACAATCCCAAAATTTATGTGGAGGTTCCTTTTTCATGCTCGTATCGGAGGTTTCTGAAAACTGATGTAGGCTGAGGTATACAGTTAAGTGTAGCAGTACATCGCATAGTCTTACATTTTAAATATTACCTGAATCAAAAGTACAGAAGCACTTTACATAACATTTTGACTATCTTATTGTTTTCTTATGCCAGCAAATTAATTATTTTGTTGGTATATATAAACCGATTCCCCAAATGAAATTAAATAGACTCATGAAAGAGTTTGACAGCAAAATCACAATTGACAGCACAATCACAATTATCTCCTGTTTATGTGATTATTTTGGACATCTTTATACATTATTCTGACAAAACCTTAAACTGCAGGCCATAACTTGGGCATGCCAAAAAAATCCGAGTCATATGGGATCCAATTATTTAAGTGTTGCCCAGAGAGAAGTAGGATTCAAATATACATGTAAAATTTGTGCAGGTGCAGGAGAGTCTCATCCTTCATTACTAGGCAAAATGTGGCAGTACCCAACGATCCCAAGTTTTTGCATTTTTCATGGGTTTGCATAATTTATTTCCATGAATGACAAAGGTAATAAGTTTTTGTGAATTTAGAGAAGTCCTTTTCTAAAATAAAATCTACCTAACTCAGGGTTTGTCCCTGCAAAATAGCTGGATCGGTACCACCGAGAAGAGAACACAACACGGTGTGTGGATGTGTGGCTCTCTTCAATACAGCTCATGGTGAAAGAAAGATTCCAGGAACTAGCAAACCTTGCAAAACCAATTCGTTTGCTCATCAGTAAGGAACTGTTCCTCAAAAGGCCAATTAATGTCTCGCCAGAAACCAGAAGGGTAACCAGGCACACTTCAGAAGTGATTAATTTTGGGGATAAAGACTTCGTGATCATCACAAGGCTGGTCCATTGTGCAAGCCGTAAAAGGGACCCCTTGGCAGTATGCTGCAACCTTCCTCTGGCCCTTCCACCTTCCTCTCCTTTCCCAGTGTACGAGGACTGAACCTTCATCCCAAAAGACCGTGAGCAGGACACATAGCTGGATTCAGCAGGTGGGAATTACCACCGGGTCCCACAGCACAGACAGGGGCGAGCGCCGTGTCTTAATGCCGCCAACATAGACACAAACCAACCCACACAGTGCTATCTGTAGAAGACAAAATGGCATAGGTAATTATTTTATCAAGCTTGTATTCTAAGACAACCAGAAATACCCGAATTCTGTTGTTCAATGGCTTAGTTGCTTATTCTTCAGCATAATTTGATGTCAGGAAGAGGACTAAGTGCCCTGGGAAAGATGTGGCCACCAAAAAGTGAGAAGTGCCGCTTACCTCAAAATCAGTGGCATGAGGGTCAATCCTTTCAGTGCATAAAGAAGCCTGTAAGTATAATTATTTTTGCTGTTCATATGGCAGTAGGAAAGACACAGACTTACCTTAACTGCACAGTAAGTCAATGAACAACTTAGATTACAGATTTAATGCATGTTTACAGTAGCCAATGTTGAAGTACAATAAAAACCAAATTTCTTTGAACAAAGAACTACTTAATCCCGGCTACGCAAAATGCAATACCACTCCCATGTCCTTCAGGAATGGGGAGGAGAAGGGGGAAGTAGAAAGAAAGAAAGAAAACCGCACAGTAAAAAAACTAAAACATTGTTATTCCACTCCCGCATCGTACAAAAGCTACTGACGAGCAAACGAGCAAATCCCACTGCGCGTCCCTGTCTCCCGTCTGCCTCTCCCTCCCTGGGCTTCTTCTTTTCCACAGTTTGAGCTGGAAATCCGAACTCAAGTGCCTGCAATTTCATTTCGTATAACAAGTAAACTAACCTACGCATAGGAATGCCAAGGGGCTTGCACGCTTGCTGGAACCTGTCTGCTTCCTAGAAAATCTACATTAAAGGCAAAATCCGTCCCACCTCCCCGTCCAACAGCAAAATGCCAAATTTTTCCATGAATATCACTCGCAGCACTTAGCTTCAGACTTGTGAAGTTCGCCTTACGCAGTTCGTCAAGCACTTTGAAACGTTTCCTTGTAGATAGCCATCAATTTACAACATCGCAGTACGAAAGCCAAATGATCCTGGGTCAAATTCCAGCTCTGTGCTAACCTGCTTTATGAAACCACAAGTCAATGGCTCTTGCGTTTGTTTTTGTTCGGTATCCCTAGCGCTGAACTAGATTAGCTCAGAAACCTCCCTATAATGTTAGGACGGACTCCCGATTACCGTTTGCTTCTCTCGGAGGAATCCATATCGCCGGGTCACCCGGATAACAATAGTCATCTCCAGCACCAACGGAGTGCAGGTGTAATTATAGTTTCTCGGCACAGAATATTTGCATGCACAGGAGACAGCAGAGGGATCGGACGAGAGGTCGCAAGGGAAACCTTATTAAATAGGAATTAAAAAACTATGTCAGTTGGAACACCTGCCTTGAACTGCTAGGAAAAACACTGTGCACTAAATTACTTTCAAAGCAGTTGTCACTTGCAGAGGATGACAATTAATGATGTTCTGGCACCATCGTTGAAGAACACTTTTTTGTGGGTTTTTTTTTAATAGATCAAGCTAAAATGAAACACAGAGTATGAAAATTGGCTTATGGGTGTAACACTGGAATACAAAATTATTGTACAACACTGGTTCCTAACGGCAGAAAAAAATTAATTAGGTCTTTTTTGAAGACTTGGATTCTTATTAGAATCAGAGTTTCAATATATGATTTCTTTTAGAACAATACAATTAAAACTGTACAGCTGTGGGATACATAGAAATGTCGAGAATCGCAGATTTTCTAAGTCTTGTTTCTGATTTTGGCACTGATACCTAAATTGCCATTTAGCGATTTGTTAAGTACGTTAGTGATTACTGATATGGTACTTCCAAAAGCAACTGCAAATGTTTTGAGTATTTGCACAATTGTTTTGCAAAATTTGCCATGCTGTCAGATACTAAGTTTTGGGTTGGTTACTGTATGGTGCTCCAGAACGCCTGATTGCCTCTAATTTAAATCTGTAATTTATGGAAGCTAATACTGGGAGATATTCCCACACTCCACATTATAACGTCCTTGGAAAGAATCCTCAATTTCCTGCTGGCAGGTGGTTAAATTTGCCTCTCTTGGGAGCACACTCAGACCTGCAGTGCACCTTGATGGTCTGTCTTCATTATGTGCTACAGTAAAACACTGTATTTTGGTAAGAAAACAAACAGCAGTATCACTAACATCACAGGTTTTTCAACAGCTAGGAGGAAAAACATTTAGATTATCTTTGATTTTGAATTATACTAATTTTCAGTGGCCAGGAGCAAAAAAAAACCCCACTAGGTTAGAGTGAGCTGCCCCAATTTTCACTTTACCTGTATTTAATTGCAAATTTGACCTCTTTTTGACTCTTGGTTCTTGACATGTTCATGGACAATATCCACACAGCTAAATGCAGTCATAAACAAAGGAACTGTAAAAAAATCGACTCTAAAATGCAGCACGCTTTGTTGTACAAAGTTAAGTCTCGCAGCATATTTTCATCTTAAAAAGAAATAAGTTGTCTGACTTGTTTTAATTAGGTAATTTATAACGTTAACTTTCCCAGAATTTCTATTTGCAATAGACAAACTATGTATTACTGTTGGTGAAGAGCACAGCATTAAATTATTATTCTTAAAAGCATACATGGAGAGCTCCACAACCTAAAGACACCTTTAGTTCCTTTGTTTATTGAAAGGCAAATTGCAGACATTTCTCATCATATCCCCAAGCGAGGAAACGGGGCTGCACAAACCGCGTCATCCTTTGCCTGTTTTACATTCTATTGGGTAATAGCAATGTCAGCAATAGCTGACAAGTTTTCTTCTGGAACTCAGATGAAGTATTCTGATCATAGAATCATAGAATCATAGAATGGTTTAGGTTGGAAAGGACCTTGAAGATCATCGAGTTCCAACCCCCCTGCCATAGGCAGGGACACCTCCCACCAGACCAGGCTGCCCAAGGCCACCTCCAGCCTGGCCTTGAACACCTCCAGGGATGGGGCCTCAATGATGTCAACCAATAGGAATCCAAAGTTGCATTCCACATGCAAGGAGGTCTGAGGCTGCAATTTGTGCACTTGCAAAGATGGAGTTCATAATAAAACCAAACAACAGTACACTATTGTTCTTTGGAAAACTATCGTTCTTTGGAAAACCTCTTTCCCATTCAAGTGTTTGGCACCCAGTTAGGATGGCCAGCTTCACTCTGCCGACACAGCTGGGTGGACTGGCTGGACTGGGAAGAGGCACTAAGGCTTCCAAGCACCCGTTGTGGGGCTTTCGCACTACGGGAAGTTCAGCCGCTGCTGTTCTTCCTTGGAGAACTACCGAGAAGACTTTCTCTCCTGGTGAGAGGGGAATTCCAGCAAGAGAATGGGTGATCCATCACACAACGCCTGTCATCTGAAGTGCCATCTGCTGACTGTGCAGGCAGCTGGGTTCTTCTCACCCTGCATATTTGGTTCAGAGTTTACCTCCAGAATAACTCTTCGTGTTACCAGCCCAAACATCAGAAACAGCCATGTCACCCGAGATCACCCACGCCCAATGAGAAGACTTTTTGCAAGGATAACNAAAGGGCAATATCCAAATGAAAGTCTGCATTAATTCTGAAGACAACCTCTCACAGTACCTAAGTAAAGGAGAAGGGTTCCCTGGCCGCTTGACGAAATGCTGAGTTAACGGCGTCTGGAGAGGAAAAAGAGCAGTACAGCGATTTTGATAGGCGACTCAAGCTACCCACTTTTTCCTCATCTTCTAATTGTGGTTTGGCCAAAGCCTCATCTAGCTCGGCTATCTCTTTGAACGAGAAGTCTGGAGGAATAGAAAAATCCTCAAGGAGCCCCAAGCTACTTCCTTCTCCAGCTGATTTATTTCCTCTAATCATCCTAAGTGGAGTTCTCTTTCTCCGTTCAACAGGCTGAGCCACCGCTGCAGGGCACGGCAGGACCCGAACCTGCTCTCCCAGGCAGCATTAACCCCTTCCTTCCTAAAATGTCCTCTGTACAGCCTATCCCATGTATATATTGAAACAAAAACCACCACCCACCCTTACGTCCAAGTCAGCTGAGCTGCCAATGAGTTTATGTTCAGGATACGGATGCCCTACAGCAACACTACCCAGCATTAACCATCTTCTTTTTCAATAAATCCTTTAAAATTTACACGTGACAATCAGCATTAAACAGCACTTGACTACATTTACAACGGCTCTGAAACTTTCCAGCGCATGCAAGAGAAATCAGATTTCGTTTGGTATTTTACAAGACACCGAAGACGGTGCTTTGGAAAGTTTCTGTTAAAACGTTTAATCAATAACATTCTTTTGATATTAATCAAAACATTTTTAAAAGTATGCTACTTCAGACAAAATTTTCCAGAAGAAAACCAAAAAAAAAGCTTTTTATGGGATTTTTTTTTTTGTGTAAGAGAAGTTTAAAATGTTATTTCAGAAGTTTGAACTATTCATATTTTGTGATTTTTT
>VUYV01000185.1:924474-968713 GCA_008711295.1 Anarhynchus alexandrinus | reverse complement strand
AGCACCCGTTGTGGGGCTTTCGCACTACGGGAAGTTCAGCCGCTGCTGTTCTTCCTTGGAGAACTACCGAGAAGACTTTCTCTCCTGGTGAGAGGGGAATTCCAGCAAGAGAATGGGTGATCCATCACACAACGCCTGTCATCTGAAGTGCCATCTGCTGACTGTGCAGGCAGCTGGGTTCTTCTCACCCTGCATATTTGGTTCAGAGTTTACCTCCAGAATAACTCTTCGTGTTACCAGCCCAAACATCAGAAACAGCCATGTCACCCGAGATCACCCACGCCCCATGAGAAGACTTTTTGCAAAGATGACAGCAGGTGAAAGGGCAATATCCAAATGAAAGTCTGCATTAATTCTGAAGACAACCTCTCACAGTACCTAAGTAAAGGAGAAGGGTTCCCTGGCCGCTTGACGAAATGCTGAGTTAACGGCGTCTGGAGAGGAAAAAGAGCAGTACAGCGATTTTGATAGGCGACTCAAGCTACCCACTTTTTCCTCATCTTCTAATTGTGGTTTGGCCAAAGCCTCATCTAGCTCGGCTATCTCTTTGAACGAGAAGTCTGGAGGAATAGAAAAATCCTCAAGGAGCCCCAAGCTACTTCCTTCTCCAGCTGATTTATTTCCTCTAATCATCCTAAGTGGAGTTCTCTTTCTCCATTCAACAGGCTGAGCCACCGCTGCAGGGCACGGCAGGACCCGAACCTGCTCTCCCAGGCAGCATTAACCCCTTCCTTCCTAAAATGTCCTCTGTACAGCCTATCCCATGTATATATTGAAACAAAAACCACCACCCATCCTTACGTCCAAGTCAGTTGAGCTGCCAATGAGTTTATGTTCAGGATACGGATGCCCTACAGCAACACTACCCAGCATTAACCATCTTCTTTTTCAATAAATCCTTTAAAATTTACACGTGACAATCAGCATTAAACAGCACTTGACTACATTTACAACGGCTCTGAAACTTTCCAGCACATGCAAGAGAAATCAGATTTCGTTTGGTATTTTACAAGACACCGAAGACGGTGCTTTGGAAAGTTTCTGTTAAAACGTTTAATCAATAACATTCTTTTGATATTAATCAAAACATTTTTAAAAGTATGCTACTTCAGACAAAATTTTCCAGAAGAAAACCAAAAAAAAAGCTTTTTATGGGATTTTTTTTTTGTGTAAGAGAAGTTTAAAATGTTATTTCAGAAGTTTGAACTATTCATATTTTGTGATTTTTTTTTTTTTTATATTATTCCAGGGAATTAGTGTACTGAAAATATATCGGTATGGAAAATATCACATAGAATGCCGCAAAACTATAGAAAACGAAAAAAGCTGATTCTTTATCGAAATCAGAGCAAACTTGGTAATGAGGTCTCAGGTTGTTTTATCCCTGTAGTGGGCAGCTTAAGGTCACATTACTTGGGCAACCAAGAACCAATATGAACAAAGCAGGACATGCAGTCCTCCGAGTCTGATTCCTGATAAAACCAATAAGTGCAAAGGGCAACACCACTTGAATTAGGATTGTTACTTTAAGTTTTATAACACGTATGGCTAAAGCTATCAGCTAATAAAAATGAAATGCAATACATGTCTTTAAATTATTCCAATTTTGGTTTGGGAATTTAGATAACGGCAGAAAAATACTTAATATTCTGATTTTAAAAGCTTTTTCTTTGCAGTACACCTAGCCACTACACATTAGGGTTCAGTCATATACAGATATTTTTTTTTTAGTGTGGTTTTTTTATTACTTGGGGAGATTTCGTTCTCCATGATTCACAATCCTGAAAACCTTCCCTGGGCAAAACCCTCAGTGAAATAATTGTGTGCAGATGTGAACATATTTGTAGGGCCACTTCATCTTTTGAACATCTTAATTTGGGTCAAATAAATAGCACTAAACAGTAATAAAATATAAACGGAGTTCTCAAAAATTGAAATAATATTTCCAGAAAAATAAAACTCAAGACACTTGTTCATTTTAACTGGAAATTGTAAACCAAATTGAGTACTGCCTCCAGCTCTGGAGTCCCCAACAGAAGAAGGACATGGACCTGCTGAAGCGTGTCCAGAGGAGAGCCACGAGGATGATGCGAGGGCTGGAGCACCTCTCCTCTGAGGAGAGGCTGAAAGAGTTGGGGCTGTTCAGCCTGGAGAAGAGAAGGCTCCGGGGAGATCTTCTTGCGGCCTTCCAGTCCCTAAAGGGGCTCCAGGAGAGCTGGGGAAGGACTTTTTACTGGGGCATGGAGTGATAGGACGAGGGGGAATGGCTTCAAACTGGAAGAGGGCAGGTTTAGATTGAACATGAGGAAGAAGTTTTTCCCTGTGAGGGTGGTGAGGCACTGGAACAGGTTGCCCAGAGAGGTTGTTGAGGCCCCATCCCTGGAGGTGTTCAAGGCCAGGCTGGAGGTGGCCTTGGGCAGCCTGGTGTGGTGGGAGGTGTCCCTGCCTATGGCAGGGGGGTTGGACCTCGATGATCTTCAAGGTCCTTTCCAACCTAAACCATTCTATGATTCTATGATTCTATGAAATATGAACAGGTTGTGGAGACATCTGACAGAATCAGTAAATAACTATGAAACTCATCACTAATGCAGTAATATTACAACATTCCATTAAAGTTAGTATCTTCCACCAGCAGCACTGACTGCTGCCTTTCTGCCGTCACTTGAACAACTCTCTGGTAAAGTGACTTACTCTGTGGGAAAGACTCAACCGCTCGATGCCTTTGGGAGGCTGATAACCCCAGGCCCGGCGTACCTTAGGGCATCTTGGTTTAAATGTCTGAAGTTTGGCGAGACGAATCCCAGCAGAAGCTCTGACTGCAGTGAGGCTCAAAACCAGGTTTAAAGGAATCAAGATAACGCAGCTCTGAGTAAAATTTTCTTCCTCAAAGATCTTTGTTTTAAAAAGCATTTTAAAAATCACACGCTGCAGCTAATACTACGCTAACCCCACGTTTCACACCTCTTCAAATGCTTTCTTACCTTATCTGTGTTTGGCTGTTTGGGTTAACCTTCTTTCGAGAGGAACGGTAAAACGCCGGTAACCTCAGAGAGAAAAGAACACAGAATTTTAATATGCTGGGACCAGAAATATAACATATAGTTTAATCCTAAAAAGGGATCTCGTGCTTTTAGCTAAATGGGGTTATAAGTGTTAGCGTTATCTTCAGATTCAGTCTGTAAATTTTTTATAATGTAGAGAAGTTTGTCTCAACAAAAATACTGGGAATTGGATCAGGTCCAGCACCTCAGATAAAGCGCGTGTTTCATCTATAAATTATTTAGGTATTCTGTGTTTCATTCCCTTCACAGCATTTATTTCACACTGTAACTTTTTAGTTTTATTACTGATATCTTAATAAGAAAAAATAATTAAGCTGCTATTATTTCCATGCATTGCAATTGCGCTGCTGAAGTTGTTGAGTTGCATCACTGTGGAATGTCATCTGTGTTTAGAACCTTCCAAGTATAAATAAGATCATAGAGTCATAGAATGGTTTAGGTTGGAAAGGACCTTGAAGATCATCGAGTTCCAACCCCCCTGCCATAGGCAGGGACACCTCCCACCAGACCAGGTTGCCCAAGGCCACCTCCAGCCTGGTCAAGATCGCTGGTAAAGCAATACAGGTTGTAGGCACCACGTTTAAAGCAAGTTTCAGTTTTTAGGAGCACAAAAGAAACATATTTTGAATATAATGATCCCTTTCCTCCCTGTATCAGACATCTGTGATTAGAGGAACCTACCTCGGCCTTGAATACATGAGAAAAGGAAATGGAGGCGACGGAGGAGTAATCATTAATATCTCGTCTCTGGCAGGTAAGAGTATTTTCTGTATAAACACTTCCTACTCAGTGCTTTCTTTCTAAAATAAACTAATCACACTGATCAGTCACATTTTTCCTTCTTTCTTATGTCTCTTCCCTGTTTATTCCCATTTTGAGCTGATTTTCATCATAGCACCCAAATTAATATCAAAGGACCACAACTTTCATTTGCTTTTTAAACTCAGTTCAATGAAAAATTTGGCAATTTTGCTAACCTCTCAATCTCGTATTTAATAATCTTAAGCATTATATAAATAGGTTTTTTTCCAGGTTTCAGTACTGCCACTCATTGAGCAAAACCTAATGAGCCTCAATTAATTATGTTTATTCAACACTGCTCAGTAGAACAGCTGACTTAAAACACTGTGTACACCGCACTGTGTGTGAGAACCAAAGTCTAATGTACAGACCTAACTTGAATTCAGGGTTACTTTAAATCTGATTATTTTTTATATTATAAAGCATTTATCGGGCATCAAATATGGAAAATCAAGACAATTGTTTCACGGCGAGCCAGGCGGCAGTAGCAGGTCCTCCGTTCAACTCTATAGGAGCGCAGCTTAGGAATATTTAAGATGAGACTGTACCTACTTTATTAAGGAAGATTGCCACACACCACCCCATGGTCCAAGCCCGCTCAGATGGGATCTACCTCTGCTTGAGAAGCCATATAATTAACACCCATATTTCACTGAGCTTGAACTCGCACATTCTTTGCTCGCTACTTGTCTGTGCTCTAACTGTATTTCAATTTATTGGTATAAAAATAGAACGATGTGGCTTCTAAGTTGGTCAGGGTGGCTGCTGCCCACTTGTGAGGCGGAATCCTTCTCCCTTCCTGTAGGTGCGCATCTCATGGTGGCCAGGCTCGTAGCAAAAAAGCACAACTGAAGGGGAAGCGGTAAATAGAGACTGATGTCACCCTTCCTCCAAAAACGGCGGGGGGAAATACTCACATTCTCTCTTGTTTGTTTGAAGAGTTTGTTCTCTCTTGCTGCTGTCGTACTGCCTGGGAAAAATAACAGGTATTGTGGCTCACGCTTGGATCGTCAGTGCTCTCCTCCCTATCCACGCAGGACACCGAATGGCAGTAATTTTACTCTGGGGCATTCCTGTGTGTTTTAGCAATGAAAAGTCAGTGAGACAGCAGTGGCCACAGCTCCTGAGCGTGAACGGGGCTTCGCATCCGATAGGTGTGAACGTTCTGAGTACTATTAAATCCTCCTGCAAACTTTGGCTTTTGTGGTGAGAAGTCACAAAACTTCTTTTTAGGAAGGGAATGGCTTCAAACTGGAAGAGGGCAGGTTTAGACTGAACATGAGGAAGAAGTTTTCACTGTGAGGGTGGTGAGGCACTGGCCCAGGTTGCCCCGAGAGGTTGTTGAGGCCCCATCCCTGGAGGTGTTCAAGGCCAGGCTGGAGGTGGCCTTGGGCAGCCTGGTGTGGTGGGAGGTGTCCCTGCCTATGGCAGGGGGGTTGGAACTGGATGATCTTCAAGGTCCTTTCCAACCTAAACCATTCTATGAGTCTATGATAAGTCCCGTTCCCCCGATTGCCATAATGCGCCCGGACCCCGAGGAGCTGAGCTAACAAATGCACCCGAGGGGTCCTTTAGCAAAAGTCTCCGGGTATCTTTAAGTCGGCGCTTGCAACGCTGCCCAAGGCGTTGCCTCCTGCTGCCGGTCAGCATGTCTGCACTGGATCAACTGGATGTTGTGTTGGGACCTAATGAACCCGAAGGAAAGTGCTATTGCAGGACAAGGGTTCAGCACCACGAGTAAAAGATTAAACACTTTTGCGGACGGGCTGATGCCCACGCGGCGCTCAGGAAAGGGCAGAGGTACAAGTGGTTTGGGTCCCGTTTCTAACTACTCTCAAAGGAACATAAAATTATTTTAAGACCTAACAGCTTGGCTTTTCTCCGTTGGGTAAAAGCTTATAAGTGCCATTTTAATTATTTGATTAACATTCACAATTATTTACTTGCTTTTTTAACATTAACATTGCGCTATAATGGTTGTGGGAACCTGTCGAAAACAAAGCGTTCTTTGCTTTGTTTGCTTTTACCTGGCTTGTATTTACCAATAGTTTCCGAGGTCCTAAGAAAAACACATTAGAAAAGCTGACATACCCTAATTTTTATCGTTTATTTATTCACTACAATTTGTGCTTTGTGACTCTCTTTCTCCTTTCCAGTCTGAAGGTCTAAGTCCTGCAGTTTATTCCGTATATAAAAGGCAAACTGCCATGGGCTTGTTTAACATTCTCTCCTCGTGTTTTCCCTTCTCCGAGCTAGCTTCTGTTGATCATTAAGCTCTTGAGTGGTTTTGATCCCCCCCCACCCCCACCCCCGTCCAAGTTCTCTATAAGATTTTATCAGATACGCTCTGCAGACAGCAAATATTCTGGTGTCTTGCTGAGCAGCACGAAGGGTTATATTTAGTGCTTCCGTAACATCCGATAATATTTGCTTTACCCACTAATTAGCTTCCAGTTCTTCACCACGGGAATTCTGCCAGTGATTTGCACTAGGGACAGAATCGAGCGTTGCTGGTTTATATTTCCCAGCACCCACGGAACTGCTTAAATGCTTCCTATGAAGTGGATGCTTCAAGTGCTCGTTCAGCTGGGGGGAAGCCAGCGTGGAAGGGGCTTTCCAGGTACCCCTTTCTTCCCGGTACCCAACCTTCCTCGCGTTAGCGTCTCCACCAGACAGGACTAAATAGGAAAGGGAGAGAAATATGGAAGGGCACACCACAAGGACCTAAATCCTAACCCGCTGCGTCTCGGAGCTATACAACTTTCTTAATTTTATGGGATTTGGGCATTTATAGGAAGAGGAAGTAATGCCGCCAAACAACTGAGATGATGGGAAACGTGTCTTACTGCCAACTTGCCCCCATAAAAGATAAGGCTCATGGCTGCAGGTTTTTGCAGTGTAATAAACTTCATTTCAAGTTTAAAGAGCAAAACATTCTAAAATTTCTTCTCTAGGAAGCTACGTACGTGAATTTTAATTTTGTTTAACAGAATAGTTAAAAGCAACAGAAAAAGCATAGAATCATAGAATGGTTTAGGTTGGAAAGGACCTTGAAGATCATCGAGTTCCAACCCCCTGCCATAGGCAGGGACAAACATACAAAACTAAATTTAACTCCTGAGATTATTTACATCATTAATTTTAGCATTGTCTCTTACCTTTTGGTGGCTGGTACCTGTACACTTTTATTAAGTAAAGGGGGAAAGAGAACTCATGTGTGTGCACACACTTTTGTTTTGATAGCCTCCATACTTTCAAGAAGGTATTCTGAAAACCCGAATTTCTATCTGGCTGGATTCCAGTAGATTTAAGAAAAAACCCACACAAACAAAAAACAACAAACAAACAAACAAACCAAAACAAAACAAACAAAAAAGAAACCACAAAAAACCAAACCCAAAGTATTCTTAAAGGGCTTAAAACCCAATGAAATATATAGCATGAGCCCGTGTTAGCTTTTTATAAGAGGTTGTCCCATGTATAGCATCTCTGGGTACCTTTCTATTGCACAGACATATCAGTGGTGTAACTACACCCAATTTCAAGCACTCAGGCTCCACAAGCAGCCAGTTTGTCCTCCTCCTACAGAAAGTTTCATCCAAAAGAAATACTTAAAGTACCCCTCACGGCAACCCAGCATCTTTAGGACCTGCCCCTATATATATTGCCCCAACAAAGCGAAGCATAGGGGTAACACCACTGAGTAAAGGCAAAGCTTTATCCCAGTGGTGCGAAGGTGCAGACGGCTGCACAACCAGGAGGTTCAGTTCAGCATCAGGCAAGAGCTTCTGTTCCCTCCCCTTTGGCAAAAAAAAAAAAAAAAAAGATGCTGAGCAGAATCCACAGGAATAAATTTAGAAAATTTAGAAAGAATTCCCTTGAGACTTCAGTGTACTGTTAAAAAATCTCCTAGAAATACCACAGCCTGGAACTTTTGCTGGGATTTCTGCACCTCCGTTGTTTTGGCGCAGATCACAGCAGTATAACTGACATAAGGAATGCGATCTGGTACCCCCTCCCTGTTCTTAACAATGAGAGAATCCGTTCTCTCATGGCTCTGTAGGTCCATCGCGCCCCTAGCTGGTTGCTCTAGTTCCATATCCGCTTCTAAGAGCCGTTTAGATGTGGTGTTGGGGGATATGGTGTAGGGGAGAACTCTGTAGAGTAGGGTAGATGGTTGGACTCGATGATCCCAAGGGTCTCTTCCAACCTAGACAATTCTATGATTCTTCAAAAGAGGCTTTGGCCTCCAAAGAACATCGTAAGCATACGCCATGCTGTTCATCCAGACTTTTGCCTAAGGGCAACAAAGGAGATCTCTGTAATGTGGTTTGGAAAGATGTTTCATTTAAATAAATATGGCTAAATCTTATGATGTTATTTATTTAGAAGTATTATTTGTGTTGCAATGGGCTTTGAAAAGTACATTTCATAAAACAAACCTAATACAGAATGGGAAACAAATTACTTTGGCAATATTTCCCAGCGTATGGGGAAGCACACTTTTGGTTTGCTTTTAAATAGTTTTCATCGGTTTGCCAAAACTTACCTTTCAGCACTTTCACATACCTTTTTCATAAACAATGAAAATTTAGAGTTTTAGGGTGACACAAGATAGAGTGATTAATCACATAAGTGAGAGAAAATTTCAATATTTTAATGGAATATTTCAATAGTTGGACTCCATGATCTTAAAGGTCTCTTCCAACCAAAATGATTCCATGATTCAATGAATATATTTGTCTAAAGTATAACTGCGAATAGAGTTTAAGCGCTGCTCTGATGAGCCCAAAGCCTCCATAAGATCAACAGCCACATTGGAAAGCAGACCTTGGGTCTTGTACTCTCTGTGCCACACGCATCCAAACATGAGATACACTATTCCAGGAACTAAAGAAACGTAGAGATACTATCAAACAGAAATTACGTCTGTCTTAAGCTGCCCAAGAGTGCACCCATGGAGAAAACAGGGGGCGGAAAGGTCACCTAGAAGCTAATAAATCTTATTCTAAATCCCCTCTACTCTGCCCTGGTGAGGCCACAACTGGAATACTGTGTCCAGTTCTGGGCTCCCCAGTTCAAGAGGGACAGGGAACTGCTGGAGAGAGTCCAGCGAAGGGCAACTGAGATGACTGAGGGATTGGAGCATCTCCTTTATGAGGAGAGGCTGAGAGCGCTGGGACTCTTCAGCCTGGAGAAGAGAAGGCTGAGGGGAGGCTTTCTCTGTCCTCTTTCACGTAACAGTTCAGTGATGCAGCAACATGCAGAGAGAGGAAAACCTAGGCAGCACTGCCTCCCCTTCCTAAGAGAGGTTGAAACCCACATGTACCACTGTCCAGGGGTACACCGCCCCATCCTCATCACCCATTTGAGCACCCTCCCCTTTCCTCCCCGCCGTGTTTTACGCATAATGTTCTCCAGTCTGTTTCACTGCTGTTCCGCTTTGCATAAGATAATTAAATATCCATGGGAGCAGCAAACAGAATCCAGATTTTCTAACAAATGAATGCCTTAACTAATACGCTATGAACTCCCCTTGGCTCACTGGCTGAAGAAATACTCAGGCAGAGCAGGATCACTGTCACATGGTGGTTGACCCCAAAATCCTTGCTAGCAGAGTCCCTAGGACACGCCGCTCGCAGACAGAGGGTCAGCGCTCCCCAGGGCAGGGCAGGGGCTCGGGGCTGGGAATCCCACACCATGGCTCTGGGTACCACACTCGGGAACAACAGGGAGACAGGACTCTCGTTGTTTTGGGTGAGGGATGGTAGGACTTGTCTTCATTGTCACTGCTGTGGCTGGAAGTGAGTCAATTGATTTCATCTTGGTTCTCCATTTCGGCAAAAATAATAATTTCACTTAGAAAAGAACCGGGTTTAATGCTTTGGTTCAAAAAAAAAGAGTTATTTGTTCCTCCCATCCTGCCTAGTTATTCCTGCTGTCTTTTGACATTTAAGTCTTTGAACCATATTCCACTTCGTTATTGTGAGCTCTGCCCTTCCTTTGTTTATTTCTCGACTTTGTTTCTCTTCCCTCTCGAGTAACAATTAATTTGTCTTACTATGTTTAAAAAGAATGAAATAAAATTCCTCCTCTGTGTTTCCCAGTAGATTTTGTCTTTCGTATGTCTGTTAGCTGCAGCCTCATTGGGACTGGTTTTTTCTTTAAAACACGTAAAACTACTCAGTAGTTTAAAAAAAAATAGTATCATAATATTTCTAGTGTTTCCAATGTTTCCAATTATTCAAGGAACGGTGCTGATGATCAAGTCACCAAACAGAGGAATATTAAGCCTGTGTTGTGATCACAACCCAAAGGGGACACCACAAACCCCATTTTTTATGACATAAGTTCTCAGTGAGAAGCACAACACACCAACCCCAGCTGAGCAGATAACTGCAAGTTTAAGGGAACCACCAGCCATGAGGTTAAGTAATTCATTTCCCACCACTGAACAGTGCTAATAACTGCTGCTTTCACCGGATCACCAGTGTAGCATTTAAACCAAGATAAAGCCTTGAAGCTGTCGGGGCTGTAATTGGAGCTTTATGCCATCTTAGAAAGTTTTTCCCTTCAGACAAAAGGGATTCCAGAGCAAAGAGCCTGTGCCGGTCTCGGGCATCAATAATCTTTCCAGCAAATCCATCCTTAAAGGTGGGTAGTGTATTCTCCGTCTCCACTGAGACGAGTCACCCCCTTTCTTGACCGCATCACTTAAAGCTATGAAATATGAAGACTGAAAAAAACACATCTGAGCTATTAATTGGGGTGACTTGCATTAGAACCAAACATGAACACATCAAAACCACCGACCGGTTTCACAACACCACATGCAGGAACGCAGACAAATTTTACCCTCTCGCTCAAGGGCAGGTTGGGGTTTGCTATTCACAGGAGCAGAGCGTTCAGCTGGAACCGCAGCGTCCATGGGCTGCCACTGCACAGTGGAAACCGTTGGCACAACGGGCAGAAATGTACATGCGCTCAGGGTCTGGCATCTCTTGACCAGCTTTTTGCTATCAAACTCAGTCTTACTAGAATTACGTTCTTAATTTTCCTCCCAAACCTCTGTTTTCTCTTCTTTCTCCACTATAAATAATGATTTCATGCTCTCCCACTCCCACTGTAAAGGTTCACAAAGTTAGCAGGCGTTTTTTCATTTCACGGAATTTTCAGAGTTGGAAGGGACCTCCAGAGCTCACCCAGTCCCACTCCCCTGCCAAAGCAGCACTGCCCAGAGCACAGCACTCAGCACTGCATCCAGGCGGGGCTTGAAACCCTCCAGAGAAGGGGACTCCCCCACCCCCCTGGGCAGCCTGTGCCACTGCTCTGCCACCCCAACCCCAAAGGAGTTTCTCCGTGTATTTGAACGGAACCTCCTATGTTCCAACTTGTGCCCATTACCCCTCATCCTGTCATTCCACTTCTCCTTTTCCTCACCGAGGGTAGCAATGACGTTACCCGGGATCGTTACCCCTTTTTCCTTTTCCCTTCCAAAACTCTTCCTCCTGGCTTTTCATTCCAGAGCAGGGCCCACTCAAGGAGGTACCACACCATCAAATCCTTTTCAGCCAACCTAATTCGATCTAAAAACCGCTTCAGAAGTCTTTCCTACGCACACCTCGGCTTTCCTTCCTTTCTGCTTGCTATCTAAGGTCGTCAACTTATCATTCCATTCGCAGTGTGAACTCACTCACCTCTGTCTTCTCTCTGCGCTGAGGTCCTGCATTCTCCTCTTAGTGCTTTTTCCACGCGCTTATTGCAAGATGGCTCTCTTATTCCATTTAAATCTCTTAAAAAAAAGCCTCCCGCCTATCAAATATGTTGTTACTATTCCACAGAAGCAACGTAAGTGAGGGATTTAAGTCAGACGTTATGTTTTGATATATTACAAAGATAATATTAAAGCAGTTACAGCAGTCAAAATGGGTTTTGCTCTTTCCCTTACCTTTTCACACATTTCTTGCCTGAAATCACTGCGAATAATTGCAGGTGTCCAGTTTACACATCAGCAGTCAGGGTGTCAGCAATCGACGCTTATCTAAAATACTTTACATACTTTATATGTTTTACAGCTTCATAGAAGAAGGCTCAAAAAAATCTCACCCTTGAGTGTTTTCTTCCAGATCCTTTCCTCCGTTTAAGTCATACTTCATAGATACAACTTTCCTCTCAAAAGTTATACTTTTTATTACTCTTCTCTTGCCTCCTCACGTTTTTATCAATCTCAATTGATAAAATATCAATTGACATCAATTTTGGTCAAATTGATATCAATACCAGCCTACCTCAAATCACAACACACAATTTGCAAATTTTTACTAATCTATTTTGTTGCATCTCTATAAATCCGTCACTTATATTTTTTTACCTTATAGACCTATATGTGTGTTTAAGGTAATCATCAATAGGAGTACCCGACATCTTTATTCAGCTACCTTTTTATTTTAAAGGACTCATGCCTGCTGCATTCCAACCTGTGTACTGTGCTACAAAGCATGGTGTAATTGGATTCACACGGTCAATAGCAGTAAGTATGTGTTTTTGAAACCAGTATCAGCAGCTCCTTGGGAACGTGCTGAGCTTCTCGAGTTCCCTCTTTATCGTCACACAACCGGAACTAATTTTCTTAAGGAAAACAGAGTGTCTGAAGCAGTGGAGGTTCCCTCCTTTCACAAAGGGAATCCAAAGATGGAATAAGTAAGGCGCGTGTGTGTTTATGGCCGATTTGAGGGTTTGGGAGCATGGAAGAAAGATGCAAAGTAATTAAAGGACAGTGCAAGGAGCCCAAAAGTCAAATTGTTATCCAAGCTTTAAAAATATCTAATTTAAAAATCTAATTTTAAAAATATTTTTCATAACTCCATCCCAGTCCTTTAACATTTTGGTTTCCTTATTTGTAAGTCATGTTGATGACTTTTTCTTAATGATCAATAGTACAATTGATCATTTTAATGATCAAATGTAAAAAATGTGATTTCAACACAAAAATGTTTACCATTATTTATTCTTACCAACTCTCAATACGCTGCAAATGCAAAATGCCACATTCAGGACGGGACATGTTAGATGTTATCTGACCACACAGTAAATCTTAGCCTCTGACTCCAAAACTTTCTAGTTAAACTGAACAAGCAGTAAGACAAAGTAACTTGGAGGGAGCAAATGCGATCACGCTTTCATAGGCTAAGCTTAAAGACAGTTTACTCACATAAGATTTCCAATCTAATTTCCAGAACAAAGTACCCGAAACGATCATTTGGATAGTTTATCCATATTTTATGCCCCCACCCAAATAACTTCATTTTTAGATTGACCTAGGCGGGTTAGTATGGATAAGTGTTGTGTATAACATATTATCCACAGCATGAACCTGAAACCTGGTTTTCCATTTTTGTTTTCTCATGATAACATAAACATCATCATTTAAGTTCAAAAATAAAGAAAATTAGAAAATTTAGAAAATCAGAGGAAATGCTGTCTCTACGGAACATGAGAATGCTAAGGAGAAAAAGAATAATAATCATAGTGAATCCCTGTATTTTCCAGGAAAGGCAGTACAGCCGAGCGTTGGGCAGGGATGGTACAACACACCTAGGACTTTAGTTTCTTTCCTGCTCCAGACCAAAAGGGTGGGCTACCATAGCATGAAAATGAGATGCGATGTACATAAAACCAGAAAGGATTCCCATTAAATATTAAATTAAATAGAACTCAGTGTTGAAAAATTATGGTTGTTCTTGGACATATCATGTACAGTTCGTAAGTTCTGTGCCATTGCTAAGGAAGTTCATCCAGCCCTCAACATACGCCTGGATGCTGATGAGACTTTGCTATACACACATCTTGGTAGCACCTCCAATGAAAGGTCCCACCATTCCCAGAACAATTTGTGCTGCTTGCTTTCATCGTGTTCCTGAACTGCTTCCTGAAAAACCTCCTGCCTCTTCCCTGGAGTTCAGAGGGCCTTTCCTGCGGAGATGCTCAGGGATAGATTCATCCCTTGGCAGGGACAACAGAGCAGCTGGAAAGGTTTAGCATTACAGTTCTAGGGGCAGAGACCAAATCCTATTTCTGTTGACGTGAGGGAGGCAAATACAATCTCAGAATTAAATCTTGATTTGATTTCAGATAGTTTTCTTTTAATAAGAAAGTTCTTACAAGATTGGAAGCATATGGGAGATATTTTTCACTTGGTTTTGCTTATGGGAGTTATCTCATCCCCCTAGAATACCGTTAATGACATGCCAAGAGCCCTAATAACAAAAATATTAGAAAACAAACAGCTGCATGGAAAGAAGAGTGTTGATTACTCGTAGAATTGTTCTCCCAGCAACGCAGATGTTTTTTTCTAGTAATCTAGTACGGTTTCTAGAGAAAACATGCTTCAAACTCAGTTGTTGAAACAAAGCAATCAGTAGTAACAAAATCTGCTTATTAGGCAAGGCTGAGAAGTACTTAGTGGTAAACCTCATTCTTTGAGAAATTACTTGCACCATACTATTTTAAAACGTCGATGACAAATGCCTAACTTTTTTCTCTTTTCTAGTTAGCAGCTAATATGGAAAACTACGGTGTGAGACTGAACACAATTTGTCCGGGATTTGTCAACACACCAATTCTTCAGTCAATAGATAAAGAAGAGAATATGGGACAATATTATTCGTACAAGGATGAGATCAAAAACATGATGCAGTTCTATGGCGTGATGGAGTAAGTCAGATACGGTGTTTTTTTTGCCCTTTGCTAATGTAGAACAAGCACACACCATAGCACTCGCAGCAAAATTAAAATTCACGGGAAACGCTGCCTCAGATAAAAGTCTCTCAATCAAATGTGTTATCTTATACGCAAAGAACAAATGGCAGATATCTAAGGCTACTTTAAGAGTATCACCTACATAGTGATGTTCCCCTTTATGCACTCCCATTTCCCAGCAAAGTGTAAGTCAAATTCCCAAGTTAACGGCGGTGTGTTATTTTTCAATAGCCCTTGGTGTTCTTCCACAAGTCTGTTTAATTAAACTCGTAAGATACAGGGTACCTCATTTGTATTGAATTTCCACAAAAGTTGCAAGCGAACCAAGATAGAAATCAGACCAAGACCCGATAAAACCAGACTAAGTTCCTAAGACCAGAGCAGCGGCGATGGGCGATCAGATCCAGGAGTTCCCTCGCCCGTTACGGTGTCGCCAACAAAGGCCAAACGCAGAGAGCGAGGAAAGAGCCTCAGAACAAAACAAGCACAAAGTGATATTTTTTTAACGCTTTCTCGGTCTCTAACGATTACCTGCTCAGATACCGCTGCAGAAAGGAAATTGCCTGAAACAATTGGTGTTGTTTCACCCATAATTTTTCATATGTAGGATATATGGTGCCTATTGCTCGCAGGTGACAAAATTCCCCTTAGACGGATTTGCGTGTCAGCCCTTCTACAGGAACAGGAGAAGCCAACAGCAGAGAGGTGCAGAGGACCACGCAAGGCTTCCTTCTGGCCTTTGCCCTGGCAGAGAGGGCTTTGCTGGAAGCCCAGCGGCAGCTGGACATCCACGGGGATTCAGCACTGAATGGAGCAAACAAACGACGATTTGTAAAATCGCCCCTTTCCGTTGTATGTCCTGATTGAGGGGACCGAATTTCTCTCCTGAAACACTCAGAGGTGGTAACCTCTGCTTTTCTTGAAAATAAATTTGTTCAAATACCAGATTGTTTGATTTTCAGGGGATACAGATTTACACTGCGTTTCTTCACTTGTCCTTTTCACATGTTCTGCGACATCACGATTCTGAAATAACAACATTTTTTCTTTTCCAGCCCATCAATAATTGCGGAGGGACTGATAACAATAATTGAAGATGATACTCTAAATGGAGAAGTCATGAAGATTACAGCATCCCAAGGGATTCATTATCAACAATACAGCCAAACACCTTTTACATCATCAAAGAGATAAATAATTGTTTTACGTTATCTATTTTTGGCTTTCCTTAAATATAAAAAATTTTGAAAATTGAAAATTTTTGGAAAAAAAAGCTTAGCGTTGTATCTGGAGCAGTGACAACGTTCAAACATTCGCATCCTAATGACAAAGAGATGGACAAGAAAATCTGGTGTGGGAAAATGTTACCATCTGATTTTGATTCTATAAGCACTAATAATAGCATTTATTCAGCAGAATAAAGATACTGCTCTGAAGATTTTTGATTATGCAGTAGTAGGGGCCAGTTTTTTTCCTTCTGGTAGTCCTGAACTACATCCTCCAAGCGTATTTTGGTTGGACCTGACTTACTTCATATAATTCTTTTCACTGTTGTAAGTGTCTACTTATTTACATCTTGAATTCTTCAGATCAGGAATTCAGTTCAGGAATCGAGAACGCAAACATACCTGTAAGGAGTTAAGAGTTTACTTTTTCTTAGGAAATGTAAAATAGAAGCAGAGGCATAATTCTCTTTCCTCATTTTTATATGCAACTGAATGTGTTGCACAGCACACAAAAAAGTACAGATTTTTGCCTTCTTGGATTTAGCTATTTATAAAATAGTTCAGAAATATTTTTGTTTTCTTTTATAGAGAGATATATATATGAATTTTCTCTTTCTGTATATACAAGGATGAATACTTTGGCACTGATTGAAATGTCTACTTACTTATTAAATCTCATTTTCTAAACCTTTAAATCTAATTTCTTGCCTTGATTGATTAAAACCTCCATTAAATCCTGAATAATCTGTTTTTTTCGTATTTTATACATGTCCATTTTGGTATCACATTCGGACAAAAATACATATTTACATGGTCATTTATTTAGGCCCATAGCATAAGACGAGTTAATAACTCCTGAGAAAGTTGGGAAAAGTTAATATTTACCCTCCTTAGGAGTACTGACTGTAATTTCACTAATGTAAGGATTGTTTTTTTCAGCATTGTAACTGAGAGAGTGGAAGCGCTAATATTTACCTCCTGTGGAAGGCGGGGAGGAATAAGACTGTCGGGAGGAGAAAAGAAGCAGACACACATGCCTTGAATTACCCATCGTTCTCCCCCCACCTCCATTTTTGGTTAGGTTAACACTATTTTTAAGGCCTATTTTGTATGCACACATGATGCTAGCCACACCATCAGCATCCCTGGAAACATCGGTCCTCCCCTTTGGACTCACATACGCTCTCTGATTTGATTGTATTAATTTCTATGTTTGCCTCATTAAAATCAGAGCATTTCATAGAATCATAGAATGGTTTAGGTTGGAAAGGACCTTGAAGATCATCGAGTTCCAACCCCCCTGCCATAGGCAGGGACACCTCCCACCACACCAGGCTGCCCAAGGCCACCTCCAGCCTGGCCTTGAACACCTCCAGGGATGGGGCCTCAACAACCTCTCGGGGCAACCTGGGACAGTGCCTCACCACCCTCACAGTGAAAAACTTCTTCCTCATGTTCAATCTAAACCTGCCCTCTTCCAGTTTGAAGCCATTCCTCCTCATCCTATCACTCCATGCCCCAGTAAAAAGTCCCTCCCCAGCTCTCCTGTAGGCCCCCTTTAGGGACTGGAAGGCCGCAATAAGGTCTCCCCGGAGCCTTCTCTTCTCCAGCCTGAACAGCCCCAACTCTCTCAGCCTCTCCTCATAGCAGAGGTGCTCCAGCCCTCGCATCATCCTCGGGGCTCTCCTCTGGACACGCTCCAGCAGGTCCATGTCCTTCTTCTGCTGGGGACTCCAGAGCTGGATGCAGTACTCTGGGTGGGGTCTCACGAGAGTGGAGTAGAGGGGCAGAATCCCCCCCTCGCCCTGCTGGCCACACTTCTTCTGATGCAGCCCAGGATGCGGTTGGCCTTCTGGGCTGCGATGGCGCATTGCTGGCTCATGGTGAGCTTCTCGTCGATCAGCACCCCCAGGTCCTTCTCCTCAGGGCTGCTCTCCAGCCATTCCCCCCCCAGCCTGGAGTTGTGCTTGGGATTGCCCTGACCCCATTTCCTAACACATGCCAGAGCAGTGCGAAAGATGTGATATCAACATAAAGTCAGCACGGCTCTGCAGTCAGGTCCTACCACTGCAACTCAGCTGCCTCTGCTCCTCTCCCTCTTGAAGAGCATTTCAATGCAGTTGATAAGGGAAGGTTTAATAAGAATGATGATATGTGCAAACCACGGAACTAGCAAACACCGCACCAAGTCAGACAGTAACTCAGCAACTTCTCTTAATACCAAATGTCAAATAACGATGGGAATATTGTAGATGTCAGTACGTACAGGGATGCTATATTGTTGCCTTGGCTGCTTTTGTTCATCTCTGCTCCTTCCTACCCCAAAAGAAATGCCTGTTAAACCGGGAGGGTTGAGTTTCCCAAGGGATCAATGACAGAATATATAATTTAAGAATGCGAGTAATAAAAGGCCAGAAGGCCTATGCATGTTCCCTGGAGGAAGAAAAACAGAAAGAAATTTAAAGTTAATTAGAGCCGCTCACTTTAGACATTGCACAATTTACTTGCGGTGATGCACTGTTACAAAATTCTAATTCTGTGAACTGGCGGTATTCTAAGAATGGATTCTATTTACGTGGTATATCAATAGTCACACAGGGCAAAATTAGATTAATAAAATATGCAATTAGACTCCAGGACAGCTGGAAAATCTGAGCCTATATCTGGGAAAGAATTAAAGCCGTATCTGTCTTGTAGGTATAGGTCTTTTCCAGATTATTTCTGTAACTCAAAGACAGACGTTTCCAAATCAAAGCCATACAGAAAACTTCATGAAAGGCAGCGACTGCATTCCCTTCCATCTGATAATCCGATAAGGAAGTCTCAGAACGGAATACATGCTCATTCGATCAAATAAACATTTGCACTAAGATAAATCTCAAATTATTAGCACATCTGGAACTCACTGAAAGAAACAAGGAAGTAACAACGAAGTAAAACTCCTGATGCAAATTCGAATAGGAAAAATAGCCATCAAATTTCTACCTTTTAATTAAAAAAAAGTGCCCCAAACCAAATATTACAGTTTTCCAGTTTCAGTTAGTCTGTATTAAAACACATCTGAGGGGTTTTTATCTGCACAAGAAGAACAAGTCCTAAATATGTTTTGGAAAGGTTTCCTGTTAGACTTCCCCTCAACCTTTGGAGGCCTTCCAGGAAGCACGAAAGAGAGCGTACGTTTGATTTACAGACACAAACAGCCACAGAAGCAGCAGGTAGAAAGAGGAGTTAAAGGGAGAAAGTGAGTTTCATTTCTGCACCAGGATTGTTTTGAAACTTCGTCTTCAGTTAAAAGCCTTGACACAATTCCAAGACTTAATTTATTTTGCCTGGGAGAGCATAGTTTTTAAGACAACTGTTCCAGTTCTGTAGGGAAACCCAGCCAAAAGGAAAAATAAATATTTTAAATGAGAGATACTAATTGCCAAGGACATAAAATGACAAGTAATGATCTAGACTCATATAATAACCATTATTTGTAATGAACATTCAATTCCGTGTGCCGTGAGTTTACTTTTCAGTGGGTCTTTACAGCTTCAAATAGGAATCTTTTAAGGGAAAAGAATAAATATTCCTAGTGAAATCCATTCTTTCAGTATTTACGATCCCGCATGAAAATCTAAATCATAAGGCGTTTTAACCACATTGTGACATGACGGTGTTACTTTATTTGTATTAACGCCTTGATTCAAGGAGATCTTTTTGAAAAGGTACATAACCACAGTCATCAACGCCATTATGTGGATAACACATTATGTTCTGTACAGTTCAGAAGGACCCGGAATTGACTTGTATTATGTGTGTCATGAAATCATACGTGTATCAATTTTATTATTGAGGGGGTGAGCCATGCAGTAAGAAATGGTGGTGAGGCACTGGCACAGGTTGCCCAGAGAGGTTGTTGAGTCCCCATCCCTGGAGGTGTTCAAGGCCAGGCTGGACGTGGCCTTGGGCAACCTGGGCTGGTGGGAGGTGTCCCTGCCTATGGCAGGGGGGTTGGAACTCGATGATCTTCAAGGTCCTTTCCAACCTAAACCATTCTATGATTCTATGAAGTCCTCCTGGTCGTTTCCTTAAATTAAGGAGAGACTAGACCTCTCCCTCTTGTTTGGGACAAGAGTTCTGCAAACAGCAAACCAAAAATAAACTTCAGTGAAACCAAAACCTGTTTTCCACCGAAATCTTCAACCTGAGTCTAACCTTTAAAGGAACAGCATTAGATCCGTAACGCGATGGCTCCGGGGCAGGATGGGGCTCTTCTGACAGATAATGATTTCCTTCCTCCAGTGTTGAACTGCTCTCAACTTTCTACGGGAGGATGCTCCAGCCTGAACTTCCCTTTTCGCTAAGGCTGTTTGCTTTGCGTCAAGGGATGGTGACAGTTTTCAGCTCTGGCTCCAGGAGTCCAGATGGTTCAATGAAAGTGAAGGATAATACCATATGACTTAGATTTTTAATTTTTATTTAATTTTTTTTTTTCTCCATTACAAAAAGGAACAGCTTAATGTCAGGTCAAATTTGTAATTCAAAGTGAGAGGGGCAGTAACCAAGAAGAGTTACGCTCTTCCTCTGAAGAGGACAGTAAACAGGAAGAAGGTCAGATAAAAAATATATAAGATGCAAAAAGGCTAGACCTAAAACATCTTTGAAACAAGTAACTTAATCCCGTTGTTTATGTGGAAGGCTGTTATTATGAACTGTGGACCAAATCTAAACCTGAGTGTTTTCTGACTTGTATAGAGAGACAGACTAACACACTATTCTCAGGGATTCAGAGGATAAAATGAGGATGTTCACAGCAAAAAAAAAATCAGCCTTAATGCAAAAAAAAAAAAATTAATCTATATTTCAAGCAATCATGCTTTAAGCAGTGAAGCATTTGCCACAGTTACATATTCGGCTCCATGCTAATTCGCTGCTGGCATCTGCTGGGCAAACCTTACAGATGTTATTACCGCTGCAGAGGCAAAATTAATTTCTTGCTACCGAATTGCATTTTTTCAGCTTTTACTTTCATCAGAGGGTTTCTAGTCCTCCTGCTCTCACCCAGGAGAGAGGCCAGCCAGGACAGGATGATCAGTGGTGTTCCCCAGGGCTCAGTACTGACTGGCACCAGTTCTCTTTAACATCTTTATCAATGACCTGGATGAGGTGATCGAGTGCACCCTCAGTAAGTTCATAGATGACACCAACTTGGGCGGGAGTGTTGATCTGCTTGAGGGTAGGAAGGCTTTACAGAGGGATCTGGCCGGGCTGGATTGATGGGCCGAGGCCAATGGTGTGAGGTTCAACAAGGCCAAGTGCCAGGTCCTGCACATGGGTCACACCAACCCCATGGACGCTACAGGCTTGGGGCGGAGTGGCTGGAAAGCTGCCCAGTGGAGAAGGGCCTGGGGGTGTTGGTCAACAGCCGGCTGAATATGAGCCGGCAGTGTGCCCAGGTGGCTAAGAAGGCCAACAGCATCCTGGCCTGTATCAGCAACAGTGCGACCAGCAGGGCTGGGGCAGTGACTGTCCCCCTGCCCTGGGCACTGGTGAGGCCCCACATCGAGGGCTGCGTTCAGTTTTGGGCCCCTCACGACAAGACAGACATTGAGGTGCTGGAGCGTGTCCAGAGAAGGGCACCGGAGCTGGTGAGGGGTCTGGAGCACACGTCTGGTGAGGAGCGGCTGAGGGACCTGGGGGTGTTCAGCCTGGAGAAGAGGAGGCTGAGGGGAGACCTTCTCGCTCTCTACAGCTCCCTGAAAGGAGGGGGTAGCCAGGGGGGTTGAAGGAACAGGCAACAGGATAAGAGGAAACAGCCTCAAGTTGCGCCAGGGGAGGTTTAGATTGGAGATTAGGAAAAAATTCTTCACGGAAAGGGTTGTCAAGCATTGGAACAGGCTGCCCAGGGCAGTGGTGGAGTCGCTATGCCTGGAGGCATTTAAAAGACATGCAGACGTGGTGTTCAGGGACTTGGGTTAGTGGTGGACTTAGCAGTTTTAGGATGATGGTTGGACTCAATGACCTTAAAGGTCCCTTCCAACCTAGATGATTCTATGAACATCTGGTGACAGGTCAGACGTCTGGTCCAGGATTTCTGGATGGTTTAAGGCTCTAGATTTAGCCTCATGAAGCAGAAATTCATTGTAGTGACATCCCAGAGGAATGCAAGAGGTCTGTCTAATCCCTTATCTATCACCCTGACCCTGCCACCTCCCTCTCTGCATCTTTCCACTGGACTACCTGAAACACGAGGGTTTCAGCAGTGACCTACACTCCGGCTGCACCAAAACACGACTGCACATCTTCAGCAGTCACCAAGAACACACTCACTTGAGACATCACTCCACTGACTTCAGACCAACTGTCAGGCCAGTTTACTAGCTCACACGAAGCTCCAGCTCCGCAGACATGGCCCAAGGTACCTCAGCAGCACTTTCCTCTTTGCAATGTGAGCTTTCCTCAGCAGCCACAGCCCTGAGAAGCTGAAGAAGAATAGGAAATAAGGCTCTCCGTTACGCGGCTTTGAACCCTTTCCTACAGGACATGAGAACAAGCACCCTTCTGCCGGCTTTCGGAAAGGAGCACAAAGATGACGTCGATTGCACTTTCCCACAGCTGCAAAAAAAACCCACAGAAGAGAAGAGGAAATAAAGATATTTTTGGAACAGGGGGAACGTAAAACTCTTCAGAAAAATCGTTGCGCTTTAGCTCATCCAGCCATTCCTATGTACACAACCGACTAACGCTTCCGAATCTCCTACAGCGTTCGACCTTGAAGGCGCATTGCTGCAATCAACCCTACAAGCAATTAACACCCCCCCCACACACACACACACACACGAATGCTGCCATTCTCAAAGGCCCACAGATGGGCAGAAAATACTGAAATCTCTGCCCCTTATTCGGGAGCAGCTGTTCCAGAAGTGAATCATCTTCCTCGTACAAAATCCTTCTGGCGATTTCACTTCAGACAGACAGAGCGCTCCGTTACGGAGCTGTTTTTTTCTCCCCTGCGTTTGCGAGGCTGTCTAAACACACCGCCCTCAGCAACGCTTACAAATTAGCTGACGCTTACCAGAACTGCTGCTGCCGGTTTGATTTAAGAGAGTTGCTTTTCCTCGGTGTGTATTAATTAATGCAAGGCTGGAGCAAAGGCAGGCAGGCGCTGACGCGTGCCCAGTGCTACGCCGGCACTTCATCGCACGCTCAGTTTCCTCCAGGAAGAACAGAACATATTGACTTCATACAGAGACTACTACACTTTCAGTTTTACACCCTCCATACATGACTAATTTATTTATTTTTATATATATATATATATTGTGGTTAGTGGTGCAGAGTTCAGTTGGAGGTCAGTAACGAGTGGTGTCCCTCAGGGGTCAGTACTGGGTCCAGTCCTGTTCAATATATTCATCAATGACCTGGATGAAGGGATGGAGTGTACCATCAGCAAGTTTGCTGATGACACAATACTGGGAGGGGTGGCTGACACACCAGAAGGCTGTGCTGCCATACAGCATGACCTGGACAGGCTGGAGAATTCGGTGGAGAGAAACCTTATGAAGTTCAACAAGGGCAAGTGTAGGGTACTACACCTGGGGAGGAATAACCCCATGCACCAGGACAGGTTGGGGGCTGACCTCCTGGAGAGCAGCTCTGTGGAAAGGGACCTGGGAGTCCTGGGGGACAACAGGGTGTCCATGAGCCAGCAATGTGCCCTGGTGGCCAAGAAGGCCAATGGCATCCTGGGGGGTGTCAAGAAGAGTGTGGCCAGCAGGTCGAGGGACGTCATCCTCCCCCTCTGCTCTGCCCTGGGGAGGCCACATCTGGAGTACTGCGTCCAGTTCTGGGCTCCCCAGGTCAAGAAAGACAGGAATCTGCTGGAGAGGGTCCAGCAAAGGGCTACGAAGATGATGAGGGGATTAGAACATCTCTCATATGAGGAAAGGCTTAGAGACTTGGGTCTTTTTAGTCTGGAGAAAAGAAGATTGAGGGGGAATCTTATTAACACTTACAAATCCTTCAAGGGAGGGTGCCAGGGGGATGGGAACAGTCTGTTTCCAGTGGTGCCCAGTGACAGGACAAGAGGGAACGGGCACAAACGTGACCATGGGAAGTTCCATCTCAACCTGAGGAGGGCCTTCTCTCCTGTGCGGGTGGCAGAGCACTGGCACAGGCTGCCCAGAGAGGTGGGGGAGTCTCCCCCTCTGGAGCCATTCCAAACCCGCCTGGACGCCGTCCTGTGCCACTGCTGGAGGTGCCCCTGCTCTGGCAGGGGGTGGCACTGGGGGAGCTCCAGAGGGCCCTTCCAACCCCCACCAGTCTGGGATTCTGTGATATACAAACACACATACATATCTCCACAGATATGTGTCTATATATCTTCACGCTCAAAGAACACACATACACTAGACATTATCTAGAGCCACATACACACTGTTTATGCACGTACCTGAGGTTGGTAACTTTTCTAAAAGTTGTAAAGCATTGTTTTTCAGTGATGTTCATCTGCCAAATCTGTTCCATGAAGCTCACGGAATATGCTTACATCTATACAACCTACATTTCACTGAGCAGGTTTTACCCAGTCTAAGTCCAATCTGCAATTTCAGTTTTCTTCTCAGCTCCTGAAATGTATCAAAATTAGATTTGCTCTTTAATTTAAACATTCACATATTAACTGATGTATAATCTTTGACATAATATGTATCTCTACTATTCCACCCACTGAGGAAAACCTATTGCCTTACATTTTATAATATATATTATTTTATATATTATTACAGATGGATCAATTTCACAGTCACTGAAATCCTTGTGATTCTATGCACTGGACATTTCCCAAATATTTCATGACAGAGCCTTTGTGGGAGGAGGAATTTACTTTTTTTCCTACGGGTTTTTCTCCTCCTGGTGTCTGAGCTGCTAGTACTACTTTTTACTTGTAGAAGGGGAAAAAAACCAAACCAAAACATAAAATGCAACCCCCTCCAAAAATCCAACTTCCCTTTGAAAGTTACCCATCCAAAGAATAACGGCAAGCAAAAAAAGCAGGAGAAAGCATCCATTGCTATTGCTTTTACTGAACAGAACTCTCCATTGAGTGCAACAGTGAGTTCTGCCTAAAAATAAATAAATAAATAAATAAATATGTTATAGTGTGGCCAAAACCAAAAATGTGTTAAGGAGGCCCATCTCTGGGACTGTCTTCCTTGAAAAATCATCAAATATATCATCTGAGTAGTCTCATTATTCTTTGTCATTCCTCATTATGTCTAATATGTGAACCATTGAAAAAAACAAACATAGAACAAAACGTCTCCATAAATTCCACTGTTTGTCCTACTGAGCTGAACTGTGGATAAATAGCTATTTCTTCCAGCACAGATGTTTGTCTATGACACGTACATGGTGCAGACTCCGTGGCTAAAAGAATAAGATTCATTTCTATGAGCAACAAAGAGTCTGTATATATATTGGTATGAATAGCAAGGCTGCTTTTGGCCACTAATTTTCCCTCAAGTCGTCATCGCACCATGAACTGTTGGAAAAAATATATTTATACAGCTTAAGGAAGAAGAATGGTTCAGTAATCACTCTCCGCGCTGGAATGAAATTCAAACTTCAGTTCCAACAAGAGTTTCTCAGAACATTTGACCATGAAGGTATGTCGGTAGCATAAATTAAAATACTACAGGGTGCCAACAAAGACCTGTGGGGTCATCACGAGGATGATGCGAGGGCTGGAGCACCTCTCCTATGAGGAGAGGCTGAAAGAGTTGGGGCTGTTCAGCCTGGAGAAGAGAAGGCTCCGGGGAGATCTTATTGCGGCCTTCCAGTCCCTAAAGGGGCTCCAGGAGAGCTGGGGAAGGACTTTTTACTGGGGCATGTAGTGACAGGACAAGGGGGAATGGCTCTAAACTGGAAGAGGGCAGGTTGAGATTGAACATGAGGAAGAAGTTTTTCCCTGTGAGGGTGGTGAGGCACTGTCCCAGGTTGCCCAGAGAGGTTGTTGAGGCCCCATCCCTGGAGGTGTTCAAGGCCAGGCTGGAGGTGGCCTTGGGCAGCCTGGTGTGGTGGGAGGTGTCCCTGCCCATGGCAGGGGGGTTGGAACTCGATGATCTTCAAGGTCCTTTCCAACCTAAACCATTCTATGATTCTATGATTCTATGATTCTTTCACAGACACAGGGACTAAAAATGTATTAAAATTTGTTTATGGCATTTTCATTTAGTGATAGTTTGAAAAGCAATCATAGTGGTAAGCTAAACGTGATTAATTTCTGTACATTTCAAGCCTTGACGCTGCATTTATAACAAAAGACTTTGTTCTCAAATTAAATAGAACTTTGGCGCGGAAACAGCAGTCATTTTGCAGAAACATCTGTATGTAAAGCAGTAGTTGAAAACGTATGTTCTGCTCCAGGGAAATGCTTAGATGCCGTCCACTTCAGCAAGCCAAACCCGCCGGGTGGTGGCCTGAATCGCAGTCCGGCTCAGTGCTATCGACAAAAAGTCCCGTGAGGACTAAGCATTTTGGGCAGCACTTGTAGTGGAAGTGAAGGGAAGGCGAACGATGCAAGAATCCCCCAAAGAAACGGGCTGGAATTTTCTGCCTCACTCCAACGCCTCCTGCATGACATCGCTCTCCGCCTTCTGGAGAAAAGCGGGCTGCGTTAGCTGTCCTCGTTAGCTCTCTGCCTCCAGCGCCCCTTAATTTCTGGCTATTCAGAGAATCATTCATTTAAAAGTCATGCTTGGCCTATCCCAGAAAACTAAAGTTCATCTCCAAATGTGTTGGGTCACAGCTTCTGAGCTGCCCAACTCTGGAGAAAATACAGAAGAAAGCGTTGGCTTCCATGGACTTGGGCACCACCTAACCATAAATGCTGCTCCAGAGCATGGCCCAAACTGTCAAGATTTGCTAATGGTGGTTGAAAATATGCATAAACTGAGATCTCAGGTTCAATTTCTAAATGAAATGCCGATGTCATGACCACAACTACTCTTTCCCTCCTCTCTGGGGAGCGGTGATGGGATCCCCTGGTCTGGAAGTCAACCGACAACATTCTAGAAGAAATGAAAAGTGAAAGAGCTGCCAGGAGACTTCACGGTCACGGGTGCAGATCAGCACAACTCTACCTACCGAGAGTCTAGCATTCTGCTACAGCAATCATTCCAAATTTCCAATATTTAGAGACATTCGCTTTAAGGGGACTTGCTATGAAAAAAAGCAGGCAATTTTATGCTAGCAAAGGTGTCCTCAACAAGTATTAATACTTAACAGTCATTGCCATGGAACTCTGGAGTATAAATACATTTTACACTTTCATAAACTGGCAAATAACACAATAAGCAGCGCAACTACCCTCTCTTGGAACTTGGCTCTCTATAGTACTATAACTCAGAGGGAAGGTCTGACCTGTTGGGCACGGGAGCCAGAGTCTGTGACCTGCAGAAGAGATGCAAATCCCAGTAACACAGACAGAGAACGCAAATCCCCGCTTCAGTTGAGCGTGTGTTCACGTCCGATTAAAATGCAACAGACTGAAAGACAACTCCGATGATTGAATTTCTAGAGCCCACCCTAATTTTTCAACTCGATAGCAATTCATAGAATCATAGAATGGTTTAGGTTGGAAAGGACCTTGAAGATCATCGAGTTCCAACCCCCCTGCCATAGGCAGGGACACCTCCCACCAGACCAGGCTGCCCAAGGCCACCTCCAGCCTGGCCTTGAACACCTCCAGGGATGGGGCCTCAACAACCTCTCTGGGCAACCTGGGCCAGTGCCTCACCACCCTCACAGTGAACAACTTCTTCCTCATGTTCAATCTAAACCTGCCCTCTTCCAGTTTGAAGCCATTCCCCCTCGTCCTATCACTCCATGCCCCAGTAAAAAGTCCCTCCCCAGCTCTCCTGGAGCCCCTTTAGGGACTGGAAGGCCGCAAGAAGATCTCCCCGGAGCCTTCTCTTCTCCAGGCTGAACAGCCCCAACTCTTCCTGCGTTTTGATCAAGTTGCCACTCTCGAGTAATTCGTTAAAGCGTATCTTTGAAAGCGAGCTGCCGCATAACAAGTTCTGTGATTTGACAGACCCAAACCAATTCAGTAGCTCTGTTTATAGGGCGGCTGCCAAGCCCTGAGTCACGAAGTCAGCCCGCGACATGCCCGCTTGTATAACTTGTATTCTTTGGCAGCACTCGCGGGTTTTGCGTGTGTGTTGTTGGATACGTAACTCTCCTCACATATCAAAAAAAAAAAAAAAATGAAATGGAGTGATGAATTTGTACAAAATTAGTTTTAAAACAGCACTCATTGCATCCAGTGTGTTTTCTTACATCCTCCTCCACCCTCTTACCTGGAGGCCAAAGAGAGGAGTAAACCTTGAAGCTGGTAAGAAGGAAACCTCTTGCCAGACATCGCGCTTTTGATTAAAAGAACGGCTTTAAAACCCACCAGGGATTTTAAATCTGGATCGTCTCTGACAGCAGAACCTGGTAGATACACCAGAAGAGCAAACTCAATCACTCCACCGCACGTACCATCGACTTCACCCCGCTGCCAACCAACAGCCGCCTCTGTGCGGAGAGAGAGAGCACGTTCCGTCCGTCTGTCTGTCTGTCTGTCTCACACTCTCTCTCCATCTGCCTGAACTCGGGAAAGGAGAGGGGAAAGGGTAGGAAACTTCAAGCACATTCGTTTGCTTTTTAAGCTGAAGTTGAATGCGATGCTGAAATAATTGGTCTCCACCATTCAGAGACCTGTTCCGTTGTTTTGGTGCTTATTTCTGATAAAAGGACTTTATCTATCTGGAGATTATTTATTTTTTTTTTTTACATACCTCCAAAAATAAAGGACTACAGCTACTCAGTTAAAACTACACTCATCTTTAACACTCAGAAATAAAATTCAAAATATAGTTTATGCCATCAGAATCAAATCTGCTTTGCTGCAGATTTCGTACCTCCAGGGGCTGTTTCCTAACTAAACGGCTCGAGAACAACAGCAAACAGTAAATGTTTGGAGAGACGATTTGCTTTGCTTCCTCTAAGGTTTAGCAAACGGTTCGGCTTTTTAAACCATCAGCTTTTAGTCTCACAGACAGCATTTAAGTTCTGGGTTGAAAGAGTTTCTACTCACCAACTGTTGTTTTTTCCCTCCTAAAACAGAGGTTTACTTAGTGGAACAACCGACTTTTATCAATTTGGTGACTCCGCCGTCCTCTTTAGGTGGTATAATCCAATTCAATTTCATATCAGATTTTAAAGCTTGTCAGAGCTTGCTTAGCTGTTCCTATTTCTCTTTCTCTGGAAAAGAAAGGAAATGTTTTGTTTGCTTTCTTGTCTCATTTTGCCTTTGAGGATTTCAGTGGGACAGGTTGAAATCCAGAATATTAATTACCTGCTATACCATTACATCAACACGATCTGGAGGAAACAGATTTTTCTGGGTTTCCTGTTCTGAAGAATGCTGTGGGTTAGAGGCAGCGAGAACATGTGACAGCTGAGGACTGGGGGCTCTCCACATGCCATCAGCTCTTCCTTATCTAGTAAAGCATTGTTTTTAATTTCATGTTCTGTTGCTACTGGGCTGAAATGAAATTATATTATTATTTTTCATATTTGACCTTTCCACACCTACAACTTCATGTGTTTACACTTTGAGGGAGGGTGTCTGATGGTCAAGGATGAGAATCATAGAATCATAGAATGGTTTAGCCTGGAAAGGACCTTGAAGATCATCGAGTTCCAACCCCCCTGCCATAGGCAGGGACACCTCCCACCACACCAGGCTGCCCAAGGCCACGTCCAGCCTGGCCTTGAACACCTCCAGGGATGGGGCCTCAACAACCTCTCTGGGCAACCTGGGCCAGTGCCTCACCACCCTCACAGGGAAAAACTTCTTCCTCATGTTCAATCTAAACCTGCCCTCTTCCAGTTTGAAGCCATTCCCCCTCGTCCTATCACTCCATGCCCCAGTAAAAAGTCCTTCCCCAGCTCTCCTGTAGCCCCTTTAGGGACTGGAAGGCCGCAAGAAGATCTCCCCAGAGCCTTCTCTTCTCCAGGCTGAACAGCCCCAACTCTTTCAGCCTCTCCTCATAGGAGAGGTGCTCCAGCCCTCGCATCATCCTCGGGGCTCTCCTCTGGACACGCTCCAGCAGGTCCATGTCCTTCTTCTGTTGGGGACTCCAGAGCTGGATGCAGTACTCCAGGTGGGGTCTCACGAGAGTGGAGTAGAGGGGCAGAATCCCCTCCCTCGCCCTGCTGGCCACACTTCTTCTGATGCAGCCCAGGATGCGGTTGGCCTTCTGGGCTGCGATCGCACATTGCTGGCTCATGTTGAGCTTCTCATCAATCAGCACCCCCAGGTCCTTCTCCTCAGGGCTGCTCTCCAGCCATTCCCCGCCCAGCCTGGATTTGTGCTTGGGATTCCCCCAATCCAGATGTAAGACCTTGCACTTGGCCTTGTTGAACTTCATGAGGTTGGCTTGGGCCCACCTCTCCAGCCTGTCCAGGTCCCTCTGGATGAGAAGGTGAAGGGTAGTCATTAAGGAAGGGAATCTGTAGAGCTTGCGGTCACCATAGTGGACACAGAATCAGAGTTTCCCTCCCATATTTAGAATCAGATTGCTACTGGGTTAGTTTCACTTCAATTCTGGTGAAACACATTCACCAGATGACTAAATAAAGAAGAACTCGAAGAGGAATTTGTCACTCGCTGGCTGGAGATCAGTCCAGAGCCTGAAAGGTGAACTGTCAAAACTCCTACGGGGAAGGACATGAACCAGCTCCAGGGAAGAGAACCAAGCATAAGGAGACAGACAAGAATCCACCCAAGCTGCAGGAAAGCCCTGTTAGAGGCATCTCCTCCTGGCCAGAGAACTCTGTGGTGTTCTAGATCATCTACATAATCTCCTCTAGGCTCCCTGTCCCATGAAAGGTTGGACCAGACGATCTCTCAAGGTCCCTTCCAGCCTGGCCCGTTCCCTGGTTCTGCACATGACTTTAACACCCTCTACATGGGCCATACTGTGGTGCTTCTGGCACGACTAATTCGCAGGCCACCAGAGCATCCCACCACCAACCCGAACTCTAAATCTTTTGACAAATTGCTCATGACAGATGGTGGCAAGCAACGGCATAGAGACCCGCCGTGCAGTGGATGGCTCGGAATTTCCCTCCTCAAAGAAAGGAAGTTCTAGGCTTTGGGTCAGAAGGAAGAGAAGGGCAAAATGCCTTTTTTGGATGCAAAGTTCCTGGCTTCTCCTGCAGTCACTGAGTGTGGCTGCAAAGTTCCACTTCCCACGCCAGATCCAGAGGTTTAAAAATTATACACAGAAGAACGGGCTGCAGGGTTTTATCTCATACCAAGTGACTGATAACAGCAGTGCTAATATAGTGTAGGAGGAGGAAAAACAAACAAACAAACAAACAAAAAACCCCAAACCAACAACATAAAAACCTGAAAGCAGTTGTGAGGTTGGCCACTGTCTGAAACAGTAGATGTCCTGTTTCCACATGCACATCCTGATGAAGGAAGGGAAACTTCTATTTACGGTAGAAGAAGCCAAGTGCTGCTAGCAGTGTGAGGACACCATGCACAATGCCTTCATTGTTTTGGAGTTACCCTTGATGGACAGAAAGAACACATCTAATCCAGTCTGAGAAAAGGAGGGTTTTTCCCTAAGCTGGCATGGAATCGGATGTGAAGAGGAGGTGTCTAACATTTCAAAGGGCTTCCTAGGCAGCGATATGCCGCTACATTAAGGACACTCCAGATTTCACAGACTGGAATGGAGTAGAATAATCTGAATGACAGCAAATAACTCTGACACCAACTCTTCCCAGGAGGAGACATGTCCCCGCATGGGGACATTACTGTACCTGGGGACAGGACGAGGGGCAACGGGCACAAGTTGGAACAGAGGAGGTTCCGTTCAAATACACGGACAAACGTCTTTCGGGTTGGGGTGGCAGAGCAGTGGCACAGGCTGCCCAGGGAGGTGGGGGAGTCCCCTTCTCTGGAGGGTTTCAAGCCCCGCCTGGATGCAGTGCTGAGTGCTGTGCTCTGGGCAGTCCTGCTTTGGCAGGGGAGTGGGACTGGGTGAGCTCTAGAGGTCCCTTCCAACTCTGAAGATTCCGTGATACCTGCCTTCCTCTCCTTCCCTTGGCCCACGCACCGGCAGGAACTGATCAGCTCATCTGGAGCGTGCAACAAGTGCATCCTTGTCTGGTCCTAACCCTACAGCTTGCAGGACACGGGGAAAACACGGCTGCAAGCTCAGGAAGCAACTGGGCAAAATGGACTGAAAGGCCAAGGAGGGAACCTGCACACACGGGTCCCTGCTGCAGCATTTACGGAGATACCGCACTTTTTGGCTTTGCAAGGGCAGCCAGTTTTCAAGATGGAAGGCCAATTAAATGGGATTACCTTAGTAATGCAGGCTGCCTCACATAAAAAGATCAGATTCTTAATTAGTAAAATATTCTCACACCTCTAATTTCCCTGTAATCTCTCACTTCTCAGAAGACGTTGCCGGCTGTGCTAGCATCGCGCTCAAAAGGCTTTTCATATTTTCCAGCATTAAGGGGAAAAGTTTCATTTTCTCCTAAAGATAAAAAATTGCTTCGTATGAAAATTGGATTGTCAGTAATAACCACAACCCTGAATTTGTTCAGTCTATTTGACACTAGTAGTATTAGATGCACTTAACGTTATTTTCCTGGGCAGGCAGGGAGCTCAGGGCAAACCACTATTTCAAAGACTTTCTGTGATGTCCCACCATACGTTATATTGCCACCACCCCTGGCCAGAGCTCATATGATTTATTCTCAAGAATCCGTGACCTGTTTGGAGCTGAAACTCACTTTGATCCTGGGCCTACAGGAGAGCTGGGGAAGGACTTTTTACTGGGGCATGGATTGATAGGACAAGGGGGAATGGCTTCAAACTGGAAGAGGGCAGGTTTAGATTGAACATGAGGAAGAAGTTTTTCACTGTGAGGGTGGTGAGGCACTGGCACAGGTTGCCCAGAGAGGTTGTTGAGGCCCCATCCCTGGAGGTGTTCAAGGCCAGGCTGGAGGTGGCCTTGGGCAGCCTGGTGTGGTGGGAGGTGTCCCTGCCTATGGCAGGGGGGTTGGAACTCAATGGTCTTCAAGGTCCTTTCCAACCTCAACCATCCTATGATTCTATAAGTGCGCGCTGTGCCTACCCTGTTGTATAGGCGTAGCAGTTTGATTTTTTAGCTGGTAACTGATATTCAGATATGATTTTTATTTTCTCATGAACGCTAGTTGTCATACATGTACCACACTACATTGCAAACAGATCAGGCTTCAATGTACAATATATATTAGAAGGGAAGAAACTGATTGGGGAAAGACTTGAAAGATCACTTCTTTCTGTTAATATTTAAAAATACCTACGTAACAGAGCACACCACACCCCTCCAGCAGGCTGCTTCCTTCCCACTTGTCTGTCTGCTACAGAAAATTGGGGTTTTCCTATGAAAATCATAGAATGATAGAATCATAGAATGGTTTAGGTTGGAGAAAATAAAGAGTCATACTACTATCAAAAAAAAAAAGGGCCTACAAGGAGGTTGGAGAGGGACTTTTTTCGAGGGCATGTAGTGATAGGACGAGGGGGAATGGCTTCAAACTGGAAGACAGCAGGTTTAGATGAGATATTAGGAAGAAATTTTTCACTCTGAGGGTGGTGAAGCACTGGCACAGGTTGCCCAGAGAGGTGGTAGATGCCCCATCCCTGGAGGTGTTCAAGGCCAGGTTCGACGGGGCTTGGAGCAACCTGGGCTGGTGGGAGGTGTCCCTGCCCAGGGCAGGGGGGTGGCACTGGATGACCTTCAAGGTCCCTTCCAACCTAAACCATTCCATGATTCTGTGCCTTCCTTACTCTCTTGCAAACACTTAGGGGAGCCAGGCAGATTTTTGAAAGTCACACTGCATTATTATGGGTGAAGCTCCAGAGAAAGGTTGAATTGCAATGTTTCTGCTATCATATGTGGCAATACATAGTAACAAGCATGTGACCTGTACCACAGACCCTCTAATTCGTATGTTTTTGAAAACAGAAACATACTTTAGATAGCTCCACGTGCCTGCTTGTCGGTTTGGGGTGGTTTTTTTTGTCCAACTTGCACACGATCACTTTTTATACAAAGGCTCCAATAGAAAAACTAGAACAAACGTGTGGTGCCTCCTGTTTCCCGGGTAAAACAAGAGCAACACAAGTAAGTTTACTGAAAAGTTACAGCTCTGGAGGTCGTGATCAATACATAGATAGGGCTGAAACAGGTTAAAAGTGGGGAGAAACCGGAATCAAGAACCTGAGCACACCCACGCTGCCCCTGCTCCTGCACTGCCAGACGTCCATCCCGCTTGGTCACGTTAGAGCCTTTCTCAACCAGCTGCCCCTGTCAGCAAGCCAGCTGCTGATAAAGCCGCACGAGTAATCCAAGAGCCTCTCCGCAGTCTTTGGTAGCTCACAATACGCGGGTGACTCAACTTTCAGAAGGCTGAGCCAGTTCATACCACTCGGGAACACCAGCATCGGCACGGGCACGGGATGGCGGAGGCACGAGGATGACTAGCAAGCCCACATCCTGACCATGCGGGAAGAGGTTTACAAGTACATGACCAGGCTTGCATGTTCTGCTTTCCTTTCTTACACTTGGCCTGAGGAGGAAAGCCGCCTGGATTAACTTTTAATAATATTTAATTTCCAAACCACATGAGGCACTTGCCAACGTAGAGCTGCCGAAATTTTGGGGGGATTAAATTGGGCATTTGTAATTTTCTCTCCTTTGGCTTCATGTTTTTTTTCTCTGCCTTTTAGCTGTCTGCTGTTGGTTTGTTATAAAAAATTATTTCACTTCTCTGCACTTGTAGGATTTGAATCGCAGGATTCCACGTATCCTTGCTTTCCAAACAATTTGTGATTTCTGGCATGCTATGGAAGCATCTTTTAATAAATATGATTCTCCTCTCTCACTAGAAACCTTGCACCAGCCAATGCTACAGAAGAACAGGAAAGGTCTATGAACCAAATATCAAGAGAAGATGGAGAAAAACACTGCAAGTAAAATGCCTTGTGAAATTCCTAATTCCTGGGACATTTCCACGTGAAATTTATTCTCAGCAGAAATAGCACAGTGTAAATTCAGTAGCCCTAATTCAAGTAAAAAAAAGTTTGCTGCAGAAAAATGATATTCATTATAAGACCTGACGTCCTGCCACAAGAAGGTTTGCAGACATGAGCTTCTTAAGAGTGTGCGTGGGGAAAAACAGGGAAAGCTGATGAAGTGGCAGATAGGCAGAGGCAGACTGCCCTTCCTTTGTCTTCTCCCAACAAGCTCTTCCCAGCAAAAGACAGAACAAGAAGATGAAAAATGGGTTGCGTTTATGGGGACAGGTAATTCTGAACCCCATTCCTTCTCCTCCTGTTCTTTGCTAGACCAAACTCAGGCGCCTCTTCCCTCCTGGAGCTTGTTGGAGCCTCTTCCTCTGTCCTTAGGTCTACCAAACCACTGATCTTGAGCTGAAACCTCTTTCTCAAACTGCCCATACTGAAGAAGAGGAATTTTCAAAAGTTAACAGTAGCCAGCAGATTCCGGCTGGGATTGGCAAAGGGATTTAAAAATCAAACTGGAAAACAAAGAGTGAATAATGAAGGTCATAAACAAACAAAACCGAAATTCCAAATAACATAAAAAGATACAATAGAAACATTTCACAATGTTTTCTGTTTTCCTCTCTTACTCAGCTCGTGTTTTGACATAGCCCCTAAACATGACTAACACCACAGCAAACCCAAAAACCTTCCTCCAAACACTTACCAAGAACCTCTCTCAGAAATCCGACTTTTGCTGAACACGGGCGACGTAGGTGGAGCCTCTTCTAGAAAAAGCAGCCGCGAGGAACAAACAAGCCTTTTCACGAGAATCGTGACGAAACTTGCAGCGATGATTTTACAGTCCCGTGGCGAGTTACCCAAAAGGCAGCATCACGGGCTAGTTTTTAGAAGACTCCCCACCACTTCCACAAGACCTCGGATATCTTCTCTTTCAATTTACATCGTTATCGCCAGCAATAGTCTATCCTGGCTCAAGGCTGTGTCGTGAACTACCTTATCTCCTTTTAACATCGAGACCGGAATTAAGTTTTCCCCGCAGAACTTGATGGGGGTAAAATGCCAGTACACTGTCACTAAAACGCTTGGCAAACGTGCACGAGTTGTGTCAGCTTCTTTCTTTGGAAAAAATATTTCTCAATTATGAAAAAAAAAATAATTGAAATTAGATGTTAAAAATGTAAGTTTTAAAACCTTCCCTTTAAAGGTTTTAAAGGAAAATCTTTTTTTCCTTTAAAACCTGATTATTTATTTTTTAAATTTAAATGCTTCAACTTAAAATTAAACATTTTTTCTCCCCTGAGACAAAAATTGTCAACTGTCAGTTTTTGTTTATATTCTGATCAACGTGATTTCTAACCACTAATGAAATTAAATAGGCGTTACTTATTTTACTTGCGTGCTTCCCTCCAGACTGCACTCTATGAATGCTGATTACTTCATAATTTTCTCCGCACTATCCGTAATCCTGCTGGGGATCCAAACAGTGAGAAATTTAAGCAAAATGAAATAACTTGTAGAAAGGCCATTCTTGCAATCACATTCTGCACTGCTGTCTTATGTTTTACTACGGTTCCCTTTCTCAAGTTAATGAAGCATATTCTTTATCTTGAAGGCTTGATCCTTCAGCAGAGAATGACTACGATCTACCGGGGAGGACCTGAGACAGGGAGACATTGAAGGTTAAATCCTACCTTCAAGAAGTCTACAGGCTTTTACAATTTTCTTTACCGGGGATAGTATTTTGTATGGGAAAACTCCTATGGGTGCTGGATGGCTCAGGGGCATCGAAACCACCTTCTGGGTAGCTCTTTAACCACCCGACCTGTCCTTTTTCTACAAACCAGTGCTGCCCTTTGCATCTAGCCAGCATTTCATTAGTCAAGCAAAGCAAAACACTAAGAAATGAAACAACCTGCAGGATTACCACCAACCCCATTCCCAGTTACCCCACGGAAGACTATTTCACTCCAAGTGTCGCAATTTCAGATTCTAAGAACTTCAATTTTAAAGGAAGAGTTCCAGTAATGTGCAAACTCTGTTTGTCTCACCAAAACTTCGTTTCTGTTTGTTCCGGAAGCTGCTTGTCCGAGCCTAAAATGAAAGCAATGGGTTTGCCCTCAGGGTTTAGTACAAACCAAAGAAGAATGCAGACGAAGTAGTAAAGGAAGAATATTTACAGATAAAATTTCGTTTTCAAAACATTCAGGAAAAAAAAAAATCAGTGAGCTGTAGGAAATATGCAAATGGAAAATGAGATGGCCAGATAAGCAGATTTTTTTTTTTGCTGAACGTGATACCGGTTTGAATTTGCAAGAATTAACTGTGAAATACAACATGAAAAACACATGGTTGAGTCAAAAAAAGAATAGTAAGATACTTAGCTAAACTTTAGCACCAAACAAAAGTCCTTATAAATAATATAATTATAGAGGCATTAAAGAGCATGTGTATAATATACAAACGTAAATGTTAATAAAGTCTCCTGAGAAAGCAGTGAAAGTACTGTTGGTTGAACTGTAAATAAAAGCTGAAAATTACCTATTAATCATAGAAAACAGCACACGTAGAGATAAACCTATATACTGCGCACGGAGCGATAAACAGATACGCTACTTGATCTGCACTAAAGAAGGTGGTAAAGTTCTAGAGATTAAATTGTTGTGACTTATTATCTCAGCAGGGTTAATTTGTTTCATATACGTGGTGTTCGTCTGGGGTTTTTAATCAACCTGGACAGTTCTCCAGTTAATTATTAAAACGCCTAAAGCTTCTCCATGTACTTCTGGTAGTTGACATAATGGAAACAGAAGCGAAGAGTTTTTCTACGCAATTCTGTGAACATACTGTTCGGAGCCTAAGAACAGGGACATCCCACCGCATTATTTGACTGTTGGGGAAGGAAGTGCTGTTAAGAAGTTATGTAATTCCGTCTCAGACGCTGCTGTATTCGTGGTAACGTCCTAAAAAAATTAACAGTTAGGAGTTACGAATTCATATACATGCAAACAAAAATCCGTCATCCTTTCAAAAGCCCTCGTTGTGCCTAAATATGGGGATAGCTCCATCCTATTGCCCGGACATTTAGGTGACCTTTTGGTATCTCCCACGCACCATACTACGATCACCAGACTTTTATTTTGCCCCTATATTTAAAAAGGATCCAGGAGGAAAATTACTTCCTGCGTTTACGGCCACAAGTCACAATAGCCCTGAGCTATGTTCCTAACGACATTCCTTATCTGTCGCAATCTTGGCTCCTTTTGTTCGCTGGGCTTTTTGGGAACACTTTGTATAATGATTACTCTAACCTTGTTCTTTTTCCTAAAACACTTCCCCATTAAAAAAAAAAAAAAAAATGGATTGTGATGCAGGAGAATTAATTTACACTGTTAGAAACAAATCTGATAAACTAGGAAAACCTATCCATTTCAGGCTCCGTAAACAGGGCAGGTACTGAACCCCAGAAATTACTACAGTCGGGCAGACAACGTAAGTGGGAACATTCATAGAATCATAGAATGGTTTAGGTTGGAAGGGACCTTGAAGATCATCGAGTTCCAACCCCCCTGCCATAGGCAGGGACACCTCCCACCACACCAGGCTGACCAAGGCCACCTCCAGCCTGGCCTTGAACACCTCCAGGGATGGGGCCTCAACAACCTCTCTGGGCAACCTGGGACAGTGCCTCACCACCCTCACAGTGAAAAACTTCTTCCTCATGTTCAATCTAAACCTGCCCTCTTCCAGTTTGAAGCCATTCCCCCTTGTCCTATCACTCCATGCCCCAGTAAAAAGTCCCTCCCCAGCTCTCCTGGAGCCCCTTTAGGGACTGGAAGGCCGCAAGAAGATCTCCCCGGAGCCTTCTCTTCTCCAGGCTGAACAGCCCCAACTCTTTCAGCCTCTCCTCAGAGGAGAGGTGCTCCAGCCCTCGCATCATCCTCGTGGCCCTCCTCTGGACACGGTCCAGCAGGTCTATGTTCTTCTTATGTTGGGGACTCCAGAGCTGGATCGTTTATGGTGTTTGGGGTTTTTTTTAAGCAGAAAAATAGAGATCAAAATGGTTATGAAAGCCCCAAAAGTGGGACAGCATAGTCTTCTGTTCCTTCTGCCTACAAGGCGAGGAAAGAAAAATTAATTAAAATGTTCCCTGTCTGAAATGCACATGGCTTCTCCTGCATGTTATATGAAGGACTTCTCTGGCACACAGACTTTTCATTTAGTCTTTTTGGATCCGTTTCCTCCATCAAAACTGAAAGCAATGTAAAGTGAAAGTATTTCCCTCTGCTTTAGGTAAACAGTGAATGTATCAGAGAGTGCACAGGAATTGCCACACTGCCATATCCCGTCTCTGACGGCAGTCACCATCACTGTCAGAATGAAGCAGGCCGCAGTAACGAGATGTTTCTATTGACACCGAAAGCTGTTCCCACCAACTGAAGTTCATTCATGCCTAGAAGATATCCATTCTCAAAATAACTGCAAAAAATGCAAATAATCTTGCTACCTCTACGAAGCAGCAGGCTCTTCTCCAGTCCTTTGGCTTTGATGTTGCATAAAAATTCTTGACCTTCCAAAAAAACCCCCATCTCATTTCTCCATCACAGCACAAGATCCCATCTCTTGCTCAACTCTGTTGCCTAACGATAGAAGACTGTTCTTTTTCCCGGCCGAGACACACGCACGTCTAACATGGGATTGCCAATGGCAGCAAACAGAAATAGTTCGTACAAATTTGCTACTCTACAACCACCCTCCAGATATAGCAATGAGGTTCAAATTATGCAGTGTGTTTGGTCACCGTTAAAATTCAGAATAAATCATTACACAACTTTCTACAGAAACGTGAGAGCGGTATCAAAGCAGTTTCCCTCGTATTCCATACTTTATCCCCTATCTGCAGGCCTTTAGTGAACCTAGTGCTGCTTCTCAACATCAGACAGTGTAATTTGGAAAAGTCATTCTGACCTACCTAAAATGCCTCTAATTTTTAAGGCATTTTAATTATTTTTTTTTTTGTGAAATCAATCAAAAGAACGATTTCGGGGTTTTTTTCCACGGCCCTGGTACTCCGCTTACCTGTAGGAAGTCATATCTTCTGCAAAGTAATCTCAAAAGTTAATTGAAAATGAAAACTGAGAAAGGAGAATTTTCAATGTGAGGGTTGAATGTTCCCACTGGGCAAACTGCAAAGAAAATTCAGCATCAAATAAGTTTAAATGAGCTTTATAATAATATTATCCTTTGTATACTCAGTTAGGTTTCCCCATCAAAAGATTCAAAAATGTTTTTCTCTGATATCTGAGGTCTCATAAATCCCATTTCTTGTGAAAAAGCCATAGTTTTCGAAGAAGATAATGAAAAGTGACAATGAAAATGTGTTACTGTATTGAGTGGGAAACAAGTGACCTAGTACAAGGATTTAGATGAATCTTTGGAGTGAGATTTCATTTTGTAGTTCACCTTAATACCAGCTCACCTAAAGGGGGCCTACAGGAGAGCTGGGGAAGGACTTTTTACTGGGGCATGGAGTGATAGGACGAGGGGGAATGGCTTCAAACTGGAAGAGGGCAGGTTTAGATTGAACATTAGGAAGAAGTTTTTCACTGTGAGGGTGGTGAGGCACTGTCCCAGGTTGCCCAGAGAGGTTGTTGAGGCCCCATCCCTGGAGGTGTTCAAGGCCAGGCTGGAGGTGGCCTTGGGCAGCCTGGTGTGGTGGGAGGTGTCCCTGCCTGTGGCAGGGGGGTTGGAACTCGATGGTCTTCAAGGTCCTTTCCAACCTAAACCATTCTATGATTCTATGTTCCTCTTGTTGCTGGCTATTATTACATCAGATAATTAGAACATTCGTATAGGATTTCAAAGTTAACTTTTTTCATTATCTTTGGCACCCAGTCCTTCTATGCCATTCAAAAAACCCTAGCCAGACCTGCTGGATTTGATCATCCAGCATATCTCAATAAGGGCTGCTCTTTACAGATTTCCACAACTTCTGTCAAATGTCCCTTTCTTCATAGATTTCACTTTTAAGAAGTTTTCACACATTCAAATCTTAATTTTGTTTTACAGATTTCATCCTGCTGTATTGGCTTCTAGCTCAGTGGATCGTACTAAATAATTCCTCTTATTCTCCGTATCTGTACATGCAAAAACATAAGCAACTACGAGTCGATTTTTCCTTTTTTTTTTTCTTGTTTTTTTCCACCAGTTTTCTGGACTAATAATCAATACCAGGACAGACATGAAGGCCATGTCACAGCTGAGTGTGAAAGAAGAGGGACAGCGATGTGAGAGGCCACCAAGTGCTCTTAAAGTAAAGGGAAATAGCTCACAGTTAGTATGAGAGGCACTGGGAGCCAGCACACAGATGCAAACTTCCAAAATAACTTACACTGCCAACTATTCTGTTTAATAAATAATTAGTAACTGACTAATCTACTTTAATTTTCCAAACTAAAAACAATGTGAAGACATATTACACAAGAGAAAGAGGGGAAGTATAATGTTTACATTCTTTTCACGTAGCAATATCATCTTATGTGCAGTGTGCGTGCAGAATTAGATGAATAGAAATAGAAGACCATATAAAAAGAATTTGAACAAAACTGTTCAGTCTTTCGGGATGTTGGATATCTGCATTATTTTCTCCATAAGTATTTTGATTAATTCAGGATCCCCACAAAGGAGAGTCTTCCTATGAATCACCTCGAGGTTGACTGGCTTTCGCAAGGCCACAGGAATGTTCCCACTCTGAAACGTACATTTAATTGGAGGGAATTAATCAACTGTTTAGAGCAGAAGAAAAACACAATAGACTCCATCTGCTCGAGAGCTTGGCACTTTTTAGGATACTTGGTTCAATAGTAAATTGTCTTGTACTCTTTCCATGAGTTCTTACTAAGAATTTGAAATACCTTCAGTATAAAGACAACTGGATCCTCATCTCTCTTTTCTGTTCTTCTTTCCCTTCTCACTCCATGTCCAACAACATGAACTTTGTAGTATATATAGATGTTGCTAACTATTGTCTAAGAAATATTTATCCAAGAATCCTAAAATGGTTGCAATTTTTTCCCCATTAAATGATTCAAGCTGCAAGCTTTCCACGAAGGAAGGCTTCTACCACTCCACAGGAGTGTGGTGCTACCTGGCAAACCCCATTCTTTCCCGAACATGAATGGGTTAAATTTCACGGGGTTATGATGGAGGCCAGTACTGCAGAGCACTCCAGTCATCCCACAATGAAAAGGAACGCCGCATTGCAACACAGAAGTCTCTGAACAGTCTGTACAATCCTCAGTTCATATCACGTCAATGCTAATTAAATAGAGTTGACACAACTTTTGTAAGAAGGTATGGAGAAGGATGTCTCAACTTGGGAAAACTTGCACAGTTTTCTTGAGTAAGATTCGGTTTTAGGACGTATCTGACTTATATAATGCTTGCCAGTTCTACCTGGGAAAGAGACAAATATTACGTGTGTGTACTCAAATCCGAAAGGAAAGGAAAGTTAATCTGCTTGAATGGCGTAGAAGTAGTACGTAGTAAATGGATACTGTGAGAAAGAAAAACAAAATATTTGTACAAAGCAATTCAGGTTCCAAGGCAGAAAGATTGCTGGTGCCTGTGGCGGATAGAAACTCACTAAGATTACACACCATTACAATAATACAACTCTTTTCAGAACTGCTGATAGATGGGCTGTAACTAGTCAGGCGCCTTATTGATTTAACGAAATCATAGAATCATAGAATGGTTTAGGTTGGAAAGGACCTTGAAGATCATCGAGTTCCAACCCCCCTGCCATAGGCAGGGACACCTCCCACCACACCAGGCTGCCCAAGGCCACGTCCAGCCTGGACAATCTGCAAGACAAGTGTGTAAAGAAAAGATAGTTATCACTCCGCTGATGACAAAAGTAATGTTACACATTTATTTTAAACAAAATAATATTTATATGATCTTAATTCCATATGCCATTTAGATAATTCCGTTGTGCTCTCTTACATGGTAGCTACCCATACAGTGTCATCTGAATGGTTTCCATGTGAGCAGATTATTCACCTGAAGCCAACGATTCTCCTATTTCGAATAGGTAAGAAGGAGAGATCGATAAGCCCTTCGCATGCAGCACAGTACTCCCGAGTTCATTAGCAGAGAGCAGATAAAAACGTTTGGAGCAGGACACCTTACTGTCATGGTTTGACCCCAGTAGGCAGCCAGGGCCCACCCAGCCGTCCCCCCCGCCGTGGGATGGGGAGAGAACTGGAAAGGTAAAGGTGTGAACACTCCTGGGTTGAGATAACGACAGTTTAGTAGGTGAAACAAAAGCTGCATGCACAAGCAAAGCAAAAAACAAGGGATTCCTCCCCTGCTCCCCACGGCCGGTGGGGGCTCGGCCATCCCCAGCACAGCCGGGCTCCATCAGCCTCACGGTGACTGGGGCAGACAAACGCCATCGCCCCCAATGTCCCCCCTTCCTCCTTCTTCCCCAGCGGTATATCCCAAGCGTGACGTCCCACGGTCTGGGACATCCCTGTGGTCAGTTGGGGTTGGCTGTCCCGGCCGTGTCCCCCCCCCAGGTCCTCGTGCCCCCCAGCCCATGGCTGGTGGGGTGGGGTAAGGGGCAGAGAAGACCTTATCACAGGGTAAGCACTGCTCAGCAATAATTAAAACACCCCTGTTTAATTTTAACCCTGTTGTTATCAACACTGTTTTGGTCACAAACACAAAACACAGCACCATACAGGCTACTGTGAAGAAAATTAACTCTATCCCAGTCAAAACCAGTACACCCACTCAAAAAAAAAAAAAAAGTAATCAGAACAAACAAAATACTTGAACAAGATATAGGTCAAATATACAGACACAAAGCAAACAGCTCTCTCCAGGTTTTAAGCCCATCATATTTTGGAGAGGAGGAATTTAGTGAACGTTGAGCAGTACACACATTGAATTTGAGATATCTGAGCATTGTCAGAGATGACAAATTGCAAAAGTACTTCTGAGTTCACAGATACACCGGCCTTTTTCCCATAGCACAGGAGAATTCTGCTCAAAAAGACAAACAGGAATGCTGAGAGAAATGCTGGATGGTGTTTGTGGGAATCATAGAATGGTTTAGGTTGGAAAGGACCTTGAAGATCATCGAGTTCCAACCCCCCTGCCATAGGCAGGGACACCTCCCACCACACCAGGCTGCCCAAGGCCACCTCCAGCCTGGCCTTGAACACCTCCAGGGATGGGGCCTCAAC
>VUYV01000185.1:881656-911829 GCA_008711295.1 Anarhynchus alexandrinus | reverse complement strand
GCCTCACCACCCTCAAAGTGAAAAACTTCTTCCTCATGTTCAATCTAAACCTGCCCTCTTCCAGTTTGAAGCCATTCCCCCTCGTCCTATCACTCCATGCCCTCAATAGATACAATATCAATATCAATAAATACAAATCAATAGATACAATACCCTACAGATTCAATATGAACTTAATGGCCTATTTGGGCACGGCACGCTGACCATGGTGTGGCCCGTATTCTTCTCCAGCTGCATATTTGCCTTCTCAGGTACTGGGGAACACGGGTGGGAGGAGCATAGAAAATTTAAATAACTCACATTTTACAAGTGAGATCACTTACCCTCGTTGAAAACTCCCAAGCACTGTGTGCGAAACCCAGCTGGAGCACGTATCAGTGGGCAGCTTTTATTGTACTGATTAGATTGTTTATAGTGATAAGAGTGAGATATCACTGGGTGCAGTCTGCAGAAATTCTTAGATGTCAGAAGATCTCATTGCTGTAAGGCAATGGCTTTTTCCTCCTTTTGGGCAGAAAGAAAAAATCAGCAAATCCACTTTAACTGTAGAAACTTTTCCTGCTATTTATTGATTGCTGATATGTATAAAAGAGCATTTATAGTTCCACTTCCAAAACACACTTTACAGTCACATATATATCGAGAAGCTCACCATGAGCCAGCAATGTACCATCGCAGCCCAGAAGGCCAACCGCATCCTGGGCTGCATCAGAAGAAGTGTGGCCAGCAGGGCGAGGGGGGGATTCTGCCCCTCTACTCCACTCTCATGAGACCCCACCTGGAGTACTGCATCCAGCTCTGGAGTCCCCAACAGAAGAAGGACATGGACCTGCTGGAGCGTGTCCAGAGGAGAGCCACGAGGATGATGCGAGGGCTGGAGCACCTCTGCTATGAGGAGAGGCTGAAAGAGTTGGGGCTGTTCAGCCTGGAGAAGAGAAGGCTCTGGGGAGATCTTATTGTGGTCTTCCAGTCCCTAAAGGGGGCCTACAGGAGAGCTGGGGAAGGACTTTTTACTGGGGCATGGAGTGATAGGATGAGGGGGAATGGCTTCAAACTGGAAGAGGGCAGGTTTAGATTGAACATGAGGAAGAAGTTTTTCACTGTGAGGGTGGTGAGGCACTGGAACAGGTTGCCCAGAGAGGTTGTTGAGGCCCCATCCCTGGAGGTGTTCAAGGCCAGGCTGGAGGTGGCCTTGGGCAGCCTGGTGTGGTGGGAGGTGTCCCTGCCTCTGGCAGGGGGGTTGGAACTCGATGATCTTCAAGGTCCCTTCCAACCTAAACCATTCTATGATTCTATATTGCTTGACAAGTGTTTAAGCTCCAGTGTCTTTGCCTGCCCACCTTCCTTGTTTTGAAGTGCTTTCGTTATTTCTCTTACAATAATACCACGAGTATAGGCAGAACCAAGTTAATTCCACGAAAGTAGTAAAAAACCCAAACAACATGCATGGAATATTTGTAAATCACAGTCTCTATTACTTATCAGCATAACCCTGCGTTGCTTCTAACCTCACAACACGGACCGCAGTTAATAGCAAGTAGAGGACTGAATGCCTTATCAGCCTCAGGATTGTGTGCCCGGAGAGGTAAGCAGGTACCCATGCAGAGGAGCACAGCTGGGTGCCCACAGAAATCCTGACTACAGAGTGACGCACACAGGTCTGTTTTCAAACATTGGCTGAAGCCCAATTCAAACAAAAAGCGGCATTAACCATCCCGTTTGCAAAATTCTCTTTTATCAGCCCAATAGCGATACTTTCAAAATATAGCACTGCGCACGTTCCTCCTTCGTAAGACATGAAAACACAGCTGCTGGCTGCCCATGATGAGTAGGAGTTCCCTTACCGTTTTCCACGGAACTGGGATGATGCAACTACGTTTAATTGACAGCCTGACATTCTCATAAAGCGTCCTTCTGACTGGAAGAACAATTCCTCTTTTCTGCTCTAAGATCCATCAACACATTATTAGTATTAAACACACAGTGTGTTACAGTAATTTATTATTTTATATGATGTAGACAGTGAGCTGGAAAATTTCCTTTGAGTGCCTAAAGATGATACCGCGCCGAAATTTTAATCGGTTATTGCCAAGACTTCAAAATATTCTAAATACAAGTGCTTTCGGAGTCCTTCGTTTGCTTTTGAGTGTTTGCACAAGTTCTGTACAAACAAAACCACTCCGATCTCGCAAACAGACTCGCAAGTAGATAAAACTACCATTCCTCGGGCACAAGAAAGTACAGGGGGAAAAAAAAATCACTTAAAAGAATAACAAAGTTGCCAATCTTATATCTTGACCTAAAAATGAAGTATTTAATCAAAAAAATGTATCAATCCAAGGGCACCACTGTACTGATGTCCATTGCCATAACAGGATGCAGGTCTCAAACACCCATGCAGAAAGAATCATAGAATCATAGGATGGTTTAGGTTGGAAAGGACCTTGAAGACCATCGAGTTCCAACCCCCCTGCCATAGGCAGGGACACCTCCCACCACACCAGGCTGCCCAAGGCCACCTCCAGCCTGGCCTTGAACACCTCCAGGGATGGGGCCTCAACAACCTCTCTGGGCAACCTGAAAGAGATTATTCACAGAGCCACCTCCAACAAGCCACCGAAACGCGCATGTCTTTGTCCCCATCTCCTCCCCTCCCAGTACGCACGGGACAAATCCCTTCGTGTTTGGAAGGTCCTATAAGAAACCTGAAACTTTGAGAACAGCGGAGAGTTTCTCACGAAAGGGAATAGATTTGATTTCTTCGTCTAAGAAAGGATCAGAAGGGGAAAAAAAAAAATAAAGCTAATGCAGGATCTGCGTTGATATGTTGATATGTTATACTTTTTTTGCTTTTAACAAATTAAGAATAGTCATACGCAATTCCCTGGTATTTGCATTTGCTTCCTTTCTCAGTGTGGTTCCGTAATGCCTTCTCTTTGCCCAGCAGCTTGTGATGGCCTGGCTGTTTCGTGACCTTCCAACCATTCGAAGTCCACGTTGCATTACAGACAGACAAACCTCTTCTACATCCAAACGTGCAAATAATAACTTCTCCACTATTTATACACTTTTTTGAAATTCTGAAGATTCATAGTATGAGGAGAATACAGTGTTACATAAAAAGTTTATAGGAAGATTAATTTTATTATTTAAAAAACAAAACAAAACAAAACAAGAGTTATTCCTAATTTTTCTGGCTGGGGTTAAACCACAACAGCCTACTGGAGGGTCTTAAAAAAAAAAAAATAAAATCAGTCCGGCAGAACATACACTAACATTAAAATATTGAAAGAGGCGCACGGGTCTGAAAAATAAAGTCTTTGGGTGTTCAAAGCAATACCTATCTGCACTGCAAAAGCCCTTTTTGGGAGAGCCCAGCCTGAAGAACCGAGCAGCTCTTCTGTCGGGCTGTGTGGAGAGCAGTGCTGCAGCGCTCTCCAGAGCCCCTCCACCTTTCCCAGCCCTCGGCAGCTGCTCCGGTACGGAATGCCAGGTTCTCACGGGGCGTCTGCTGGAAACTCCCTACAACATCATTTATAAAATCTGTGGTTTTGTCAAAATAAAAGTTTGTGATTTTGGTATTCTCTCAGCCACACCGCTAGATGAAGTACAGGCTTTCTAGTACTTCCGTATGAGATTTGTATTATATCTCCATGATTAAGGAGTTTCACAAATCAGAATATGGATTTGTGGGGGCACGTGAAATTCCACTCCCTGATGGGCCAGAGAGAGCGCTCAGTCCTGCTGAATGAAATACACTGCAGCAAAATTCATAGAATCACAGATTGGTTTGGGTTGGAAGGGACCTTGAAGACCATCTCGTTCCACCCCCTGCCCTGGGCAGGGACACCTCCCACCAGCCCAGGTTGCTCCAAGCCCCGTCCAACCTGGCCTTGAACACCTCCAGGGATGGGGCAGCCACAGCTTCTCTGGGCAACCTGCGCCAGTGCCTCACCACCCTCACAGGAGAGAATTTCTTCCTGATATCTCATCTAAATCTCCCCTCTTCCAGTTTGAAGTCATTCCCCCTCGTCCTATCACTACATGCCCCAGTAAAAAGTCCCTCCCCAGCTCTCTTGTAGGCCCCCTTCAGATACTGGAAGGCCACTATAACGTCTCCCCGGAGCCTTCTCTTCTTCAGGCTGAACACCCCCAACTCTCCCAGCCCATCTTCATAGCAGAGGTGCTCCAGCCCTCGCAGCATCTCCATATTCATACCAATAGAAACACTTATGAAAGGCTCCGTGTTAAACTCAGTAGGGGAGATTTAGATTGGATATTAGGAAAAAATTCTTCATGGAAAGGGTTGTCCAGCACTGGCACAGACTGCCCAGGGCAGTGGTGGAGTCGCCGTCTGTGGGGGGATTTAAAAGACAGGCAGACGTGGTGCTGAGGGATGTGGGTTAGTGGTGGGTTTGGCAGTGTTAGGGTGATGATTGGACTTGATGATCTTAAAGGTCCCTTCCAACCTAGACGATTCTATGAAACTGAGCAGAGGCATTAGTTAAAACCCTCAATTAACTTCTAAAGGGAGGGGAGGAACCCACTCCCCCAAAAAACCCAGCAGCCTCATCTTGACAAAATGCAGGACAATTAAAAGCCAATCATATTTAGGGTAGGGGGAATTTTGTTTCTTAACATCAAACCAAAAAACTCTTTTCCTCATAGGAACTTCAACTCTGTATGTTTTGATGACAAACCTCAGCCCCGATTTTACCTTTGGGCTAAAAGACGCAAAGGTTTCTCACCGTCTTCGGTGTTCTCTTGCCGTACATTCTCTAGGCAGAGACCTCAGTGCCCAGAGCGCTCGTGGCTTCTAACCACAAAACAGAGGGCAAAAAAGCAGTTATATACATTTTAAATAAATGACACTAAACCCCAGTGGTGATGGAAGTCACTGAAGCTCTGTATCACTCAGGATTTGACTAATCGCAACAGCAATAACAAAACAGTAATTATTTTATAGTTATAAATCGCTGGGTTGTCACAGCACTAGTTTGGGTTTTGCAGAACACTAATTTAGCTCAGAAAAGTTAAAACATGCACCTCTGCCGCCATCTTGTGGAGAGTGTCCATTTTGCACTGGTGGGGTTCCCTTTGCTGCCTCAAACGCCGCTTCAAAAGGAAATTGCCTTTTCTTTTACTGTGCTGCTCTCACCTATTAGCCACATAAACACTTTTTTAATGGGACAGTATCAGCTTAACTTGAACTCATTTTCCTACTCTGTAAGATAAAAAGGATGAGATAAACTTGATCGGAGGGCTGGAGCACCTCTCCTATGAGGAGAGGCTGGAAGAGTTGGGGCTGTTCAGCCTGGAGAAGAGAAGGCTCCGGGGAGATCTTATTGCGGCCTTGGGACACCTCCCACCAGACCAGGTTGCCCAAGGCCACCTCCAGCCTGGCCTTGAACACCTCCAGGGATGGGGCCTCAACAACCTCTCTGGGCAACCTGTGCCAGTGCCTCACCACCCTCACAGTGAAAAACTTCTTCCTCATGTTCAATCTAAACCTGCCCTCTTCCAGTTTGAAGCCATTCCCCCTCGTCCTATCACTCCATGCCCCAGTAAAAAGTCCTTCCCCAGCTCTCCTGGAGCCCCTTTAGGGACTGGAAGGCCGCAAGAAGATCTCCCCGGAGCCTTCTCTTCTCCAGGCTGAACAGCCCCAACTCTTTCAGCCTCTCCTCATAGGAGAGGTGCTCCAGCCCTCGCATCATCCTCGTAGCTCTCCTCTGGACATTGTGCTAGTATTTTTGTCACAGATCCAGTTTTTAGGAAAAATAGGTATCTATCATGGGAGGAAGGACCGGATTAAAGTGCCCGGGAAACCAAGATCCCCTCGGGTGAAACCTGAGGACAAATAACCAAACTATAAAACGCATTAATTTTAATAAATCTAGAAGGGAACCAACCCAATTCTCAGTGAAATCAGACTGGTAACAGGGAGATTTACATTTAACTGTTTGTACCTGGTGACTTATTCCTTGAATTCATTTTCTTTATAAGACCTGATTACTTTAGCAGAGCCACGTACAGCTGTGCACATGTGTGTCTGCATTACTGCAGCCATAGATACATAATATATGTACGGAATTAATATTCTTTCCAAACATTTCATATTAATTCTCAGTACAGACAGATATCTAATTGGAGTAATGGATGACTGGCTTTGTGAAGAGGTATTAACCAGTTTCACGTGCTTTAAGGCCATTTGGTTGTTTCTCTCAGTGTTGCTGAATATACAGAAATATTTTGGAAGAACGCAGCGCGTCGACGGGAAACACGCCGCAAGGGAATTATCACCTGGCACATCCTGAGAGCGGACCAAATCTCAGCTGCACCTCCCCAAGGGGGGCTGAAAGTAACTTACAACTATATAACGCTACTGTGAAGTGTGTTGCACTGAAAACAAAGAAAAATAACAAAGAAAAATAAGAATTCTCTTCTCAGAGCTCGGTTAAAACCAAAGAAATTCTACCCTGAATTTAGCTCAGACAAATTTGAAGACCGTCAGAATTCACCCTATGCTGTATATATAAATACATATGGTGCTTTTTAATATATTTGATAGGAAGACTATGACTGGAATCTTTCAAACCTTAGGGACAGGCATAAACTTAAATCCATGCATGCAACAGTGGAGGTATTTCACATACCTAATAAAAAAAACCAAAACCAAAAAAAACCCAAAACCAAACCATAGTGCTCTGTTATTTGTTAGGCAAATTCTGCAGTTGAAAATCACAGCGCAGCAGAACACCATAAGAATACATTTCTACATGTCTAATTATATGGGAAGTCCCTGACAGCTGCACTTGGCCACTTCTCTTGAAAACTGATCCTAAATGAAGACAGGATTTTCCTCCTTACATATCATCAAATTAATTATCTTCCTCTCTTGTCCTGTGCAATAACTGTTTTTACTGTTGGCTCTCCCTGTCTCAGGGAGTATTCCACAAAATACTGCAGAAACCATTATATAGGCGTCACACAGGGGGAAAGACTAATTTAACACAAATTACCAGCAGTTATTAGGAAAAAGATAAGCTGATCAGTAGATGATCATATATTACATAGAAATACAACTATCTGCCTTACTTAAATCCTAAATTATTTTACCTGTTTAACTGCAGATGGAAGTACTCCATTCTCTTTCGTGCAATCCAGTATCTCATCACTCATGTGCTGATATGAGCAGACTCACCTCTCAATTTATAGAATATATCAATAAGAATTGTTTTATAGATGATCATGCCAAATATCGTAGATGCTTTGACTTGGAGCTCTCAGGCACTACAAGGAAAGCGGCAACCTGGAGAACCAGAGCAACAGGACAAATTCACCAAAACTGGCTCCACTATCACAGAATCATAGAATGGTTTAGAGCCAAGACTTTAAAGAAAATTCAACAAGCCGGTTCCTCAAATAATGGAACTTTTATTTAATATACTCCTAGATGCCATTCCCTTACTGTGCAATGGATGACCTGCCATAGGCTCCTTTACACATAATAAAAGAAAGAGTTAAACTTGTGAGTATCGGTACTTAAACAGCCTTATAAACTCGTGCGAGACTGACACGGCCATAAAACCTCCATTCATCACTAATAAATCACTGCGGTTCTTTATTTTAACAGCACAAGCATAAACCCAAGTGATAACCGTTACCGTCTAGATTGACGGTGACGTACCTGAGGTCGGCACCTGGATCCGTACGGTTTAGTGCGCGGTTATTTCTATGCATATTTAATCCTTTGGAAGCATATAGAACTAATGAGGCTGCAAACAAAGGAGGGTAAAGCTCTACTTGTAATTTGTCTGCGCGCCCCATACAGAGCACAGAGGAACGGGTCTCTCTGTGGCAGAGCTAGTTGGAACTTTTATCTTTAAAGGCAGATAGTCAGGAGGGGAAAGGCAGCGCACAGAATAACAAGGACAGCAGTTTCACAAGCCACCGCCAAACTGACCTTCAGGACTGTCCAGCCCTGTCCCTGGGGAGGCAAGCCGTCACCGCACCGCACCGCAAAGAAAGATGCGTGGTCTCCAGAGGTCGGTGGAATGGAAAGCAGAGGACCCTGTAGCTCAGTTCTGGAAAGCAAATGAAACGGTCACATTGAACACAGATAGATCAATTCAATCAACACCTCAAACTACAAAACGCTTTTGAACATGCACCAATTGATAGCAGAAATGTTCTCGTTTAATTTAGTTGGGGAAAAAAAACCAACTGTGATTATTTCCTGGAGTGCTGCATTCCACTTCATAGAATCGTATTGGTTGGAAGAGACCTTTAAGATCATCTAGTCCAACCGTTAACCCAGCACTGCCCTTCCAGTCCCTAAAGAGGGCCTACAGGAGAGCTGGGGAAGGACTTTTGACTGGGGCATGTGGTGATAGGACGAGGGGGAATGGCTTCAGACTGGAAGAGGGCAGGTTTAGATTGAACATGAGGAAGAAGTTTTTCACTCTGAGGGTGGTGAGGCACTGTCCCAGGTTGCCCAGAGAGGTTGTTGAGTCCCCATCCCTGGAGGTGTTCAAGGCCAGGCTGGACGTGGCCTTGGGCAGCCTGGTGTGGTGGGAGGTGTCCCTGCCTATGGCAGGGGGGTTGGAACTCGGTGATCTTCAAGGTCCTTTCCAACCTAAACCATTCTATGATTCTAAGTTGCCACTAAACCATGTCCCTCAGCACCACATCTACCCATCTTTGAAACACCTTCAGGGATGGCAACTCCATCGCGTGGACAGTGGAAAGGGGACAGAGAAAGGGAAGGAGAGCAAAGTCGTGTTTCTGTCTGTATTCTGGGGAACTCTGAAGTGGGGATGTGTTCTTCAAGCTGATGACAGAGACAGTCAGATCACACGTCCTTGAAAAAGCTTCCAAGAAGATGCTTGTGTCTGTAACCCATTCCACTGCCCAGCATGGTACTGGAATGCTGTAGGACATGTAGGCAGAATTTAAGAGGGATTTGTCAACTTGGTTTCATTTAAGAGTTCTAACTTAATAGAATCACGCCAGCGTGCCACTGAGATGGTCCTTCTACCATGAGTTTATGGTCCAACTGTGTTATTACAACCAACTAATGGAGATAAAGATCGCAATGAAGAATGGAACTGATTTCATTATCTCAAATCACCGGTTGGATTGTAAGCTTGTTTTGACAGCATCTGCTTTCTTTTTTGTATCCACAAAGTACACACAGCAGGAATGCCTGGAGCATCCAGTGGGATCCGAGATCGCTCCTGGAAGGAAAGCAACACACATAAAATTATGAGTTCTGGAGTCCTTATTTTTGTGAATCTAAACTTGTCTACACCCTGCTTAAAGCCATCTTGCCCAGAAGGTTCCTCACACATCCAGAAAAACCTCTGTAAACACAACTCTCGCACGTGGAAAGTGTCAGAGAAGAGCGAGCATCAATTGCTTTCAAAAACATTTTTGAAGAAAGATAAATGCTGTGCCTTTTGCTCTCAAGTTTACACAGAGGATTGGGGTATTTTCAACAGGTTTTGTTGCAAATCATCTCTCTTGGCAAGGAGTACACCTCAGACTCAAAACACTGCATAAAATCCTTTTGCCAAACGGCATTTCCACCTTTTTTCATAGAATCATAGAATGGTTTAGGTTGGAAAGGACCTTGAAGATCATCGAGTTCCAACCCCCCTGCCATAGGCAGGGACACCTCCCACCACACCAGGCTGCCCGAGGCCACCTCCAGCCTGGCCTTGAACACCTCCAGGGATGGGGCCTCAACAACCTCTCTGGGCAACCTGGGACAGTGCCTCACCACCCTCAAAGGGAAAAACTTCTTCCTCATGTTCAATCTAAACCTCCCCTCTTCCAGTCTGAAGCCATTCCCCCTCGTCCTATCACTCCATGCCCCAGTCAAAAGTCCTTCCCCAGCTCTCCTGGAGCCCCTTTAGGGACTGGAAGGCCACAAGAAGATCTCCCCGCAGCCTTCTCTTCTCCAGGCTGAACAGCCCCCACTCTTTCAGCCTCTCCTCAGAGGAGAGGTGCTCCAGCCCTCTGGTCATCCTTGTGGCTCTCCTCTGGACACGCTCCAGCAGGTCCATGTCCTTCTTATGTTGGGGGCTCCAGAGCTGGATGCAGTACTCCAGGTGGGGTCTCACGAGAGTGGAGTAGAGGGGCAGAATCCCCTCCCTCGCCCTGCTGGCCACACTTCTTCTGATGCAGCCCAGGATGGGGTTGGCCTTCTGGGCTGCGATGGCACATTGCTGGCTCATGGTGAGCTTCTCGTCCATCAGCACACCCAGGTTTTTCCCAAAACACATTTTGTTTCTATAGGAAAACTAACCAACAAAGTCCTGGCCCTTGGGTGCTCTCCGCGCCAAGCTGGCCCGCACCCTTCCACACCAGATTCTCACGAGCTGGAGGGATTCCAGAGAGCGTCCGAGGATGAACTTTAGAAGGAGGCCCTGCGTTAAAAAAATATTGGCAGCACATAAATTTGCTTTTTTAACGTCAACCACTTTACATTGTTTAGCACATTTAGCAGGATTTAAAGATGAGTCTAATATAGTCGCAAACTCTCAGAAAAAGCCTGTGGGGAGGAGGGGGGGAAAAAAAAAAATAAATGGTGAGAGATGAAATACATAGTCACTGCCAACAGGTCTTGAGCAAGCACTGCGTGAGCAGGTGAAAAAAAATCCAGTGACTGTGAAGAGCTTGATGACAGCTCTGGGTCTGCTTCCCTTAGTCAACTGTTTCCACTTATATTCACTTCTGCATCTGGTCTATATTTAGGGGTGTTTTTATTAGTAGCTTTGGATCCATCGGAGCAGGTGAGCGTGTGTTCAAAAGACAACTAAAAAAAAAAAGAGAGATGTTAAAAAGAAAACATGAAACGGTTCAGAGAAAAGCAGATGAACAAAGCGTGCTCTCTGCAAATAAAGGCATCCGCGTTTTAATTGGGTCTATGCCATTTGAATGGAGACAAAATGAGTAAAACAGTTTAACATGAAAGTGAAGCAGGGGAAAGTAATTTGATGTGAATCATCGCTCTTGGCAAGGAGCGCCCAAGCTGGGCAACGGCATATTGACCCACGCACCGCCTCCAAGTATCGATCACACAACCATTTCCCTGAGCAGCTTTCCCCCATACAATCATAGAACAGATTAGGTTGGAAAGGACCTTGAAGACCATCTCATTCCACCCCCCTGCCCTGGGCAGGGACACCTCCCACCAGACCAGGTTGCTCCAAGCCTCGTCCAACCTGGCCTTGAACACCTCCAGGGATGGGGCAGCCACAGCTTCTCGGGGCAACCTGGGCAAATGTCTCACCACCCTCACAGGAAAGAATTTCTTCCTGATATCTAATCTAAATCTCCCCTCTTCCAGTTTGAAGCCATTCCCCCTCGTCCTATCACTACATGTCCTTGTGAAAAGTCCTTCTCCAGCTCTTCTGGAGCCCCTTTAGGAACTGGAAAGGGCTCTAAGGTGTCCCCAGAGCCTTCTCTTCTCCAGGCTGAACACAGAAGTCCTTCCCCAGCTCTCCTGTAGGCCCCCTTTAGGTACTTCCCATCCTTCTACTTTAAGATATTATTTAAAATTCACTTTATAATCTTACCTGTTTTCCTCCGTATTTCTGTGTTGACAGAGGCCCCGGGGTCAGGAAAGCACCTGGTATGCACGAGAGATCCAAGTGCATAGTGGCGGCGAGACGAGTTAATTCCCCACAAAATGCCTTTCCTGAATAGGAATTCTTTGGCCAAGAATGATGAATCTATGCTTTTGTTCTCAAGCTGAGGAAAAAAAAAAAATAGAAAAAATAAAAGTAACATGCAGACTTATCTCCAAACTACTTCTTATCTTTTGGGTTATATTAAAGGGTTTGGGTTTTTTTTACATATAACTTTATTTTAGTACCATAATCGCTGCTTAGGACAATACGCCGCCTTATGTTTGGGGCTATATACAAAAGTATTAAAATAAATCATAACAATTAATTTCTTTTGTACTGCTGTAAGTACTTAATTCTGACAGGAACTGTGAAGGACTCCGCAGCCTAATAAATTATAATTTCACGTCTAGAAATGTTAGGTGTGCTGCAGAACCGCTTAAGCACTTGACCAGCTCCTCCCTCGAAGGAATACAAAGGAATCCAAACATCTGTATTAAGGCGTAGTTACACGATACGTTGTCTTGTCTTTGGGCAGCAAAGCCCGTTCGAGACATTCCCATGCCTTCCCTCCCTGACCCAGCCACCCCTGCCTTCCTTTGAGCTGCTCCCTGAAAAGAGCCAATTATAGAAAAAAAAAAAAAGTCTTCTTTAGGGCTTAGGTGTTTTACCTACAGTAAGACACCGCTCTCCATTTGGGACCACAGATGAAAACACTCTCTAAATTACACGTAGAATCATAGAATGGTTAGAGTTGGAAGGGACCTTAAAGATCATCCAGTCCCAACCCCCCTGCCCTGGGCAGGGACACCTCCCACCAGCCCAGGTTGCTCCAAGCCCCAAGTATATACATCACAGAACGGTGAGGGCTGGAAGGGCCCTCTGGAGCTCCCCCAGTGCCACCCCCTGCCAGAGCAGGGGCACCTCCAGCAGTGGCACAGGACGGCGTCCAGGCGGGTTTGGAATGGCTCCAGAGGGGGAGACTCCCCCACCTCTCTGGGCAGCCTCTGCCAATGCTCTGCTGCCCGCACAGGAGAGAAGGTCCTCCTCAGGTTGAGGTGGAACCTGCTATGTTCAAGTTGGTGCCCGTTCCCTCTTGTCCTGTCACTGGGCACCACTGGAAACAGACTGTTCCCATCCCCCTGGCACCCTCCCTTGAAGGATTTGTAAGCATTAATAAGATCCCCCCTCAGTCTTCTCTTCTCCAGACTGAAAAGCCTCAAGTCCGTCAAACTTTCCTCATAGAAAAGATGCTCCAGTCCCCTCATCTTCTTCGTACATACGTATTGTTGGAAGGGAGACACTTTTCTCTTTTAAAACACAAATGGTGATGATGTTTATGAATAATCCAGAGGAAATTGTCTGGGCCACAATGACATAAACCCCACGAAACTCTGGTCCGGCCATCAGGGAGCTCACAGCGAGACAGTTTACATTCCGCTTCCTTTTCCCGAGACGGCTTATAACTCTACGTACAATGCAGTAACAAGGGAGAAGTTCTACGAAGCAGGAAAAAAAACAAAACCCAAACCACGCTCCTTGTGTGAACTGTCCTACAGACTGGTGGTCAGGACAACCCCTGGAAGCGGAGACACTGATTTGCATTCCCACCCCTGAGGAGACTACGACGTGTCCTAAGGCACGAGACAGACGTCCTGCCGCCCCCCTCGCGTGCACGTCAGCGCAGCCAGTGGGCTCCGAGGGCATCCAGCAGAGCAAGCCCGAGAAACTTTAGTGTAAATGAACCCCTTGGTTTGGGATACCGACTGGGTGAAACGCTTCTCAGAACTGGTTAGGACTGGACACAAATAGCTGTACAACTGTGTGGAGCTCTGGACTATCTAAATTCTTATTTTATTGTTTCTTTTTAATTCTGGTGGCCTTTGAGAGACAGCTTTGCACTGAGGCATTCTAATTTAAGTTGATGCCAACTTTCTTCACATTTAGAAGATGTCACTTGTCACATTTCTTCTCAGCCTGGAGAAGAGAAGGCTCTGGGGAGATCTTCTTGCGGCCTTCCAGTCCCTAAAGGGGCTACAGGAGAGCTGGGGAAGGACTTTTGACTGGGGCATGGAGTGATAGGACGAGGGGGAATGGCTTCAAACTGGAAGAGGGCAGGTTTAGATTGAACATGAGGAAGAAGTTTTTCACTGTGAGGGTGGTGAGGCACTGTCCCAGGTTGCCCAGAGAGGTTGTTGAGGCCCCATCCCTGGAGGTGTTCAAGGCCAGGCTGGAGGTGGCCTTGGGCAGCCTGGTGTGGTGGGAGGTGTCCCTGCCTATGGCAGGGGGGTTGGAACTCGATGGTCTTCAAGGTCCTTTCCAACCTAAACCATTCTATGAATATTAGGTAAAATTTCTTCACGGAAAGGGTAGTCCAGCATTGGAAGAGGCTGCCTGGGGCAGTGGTGGAGTCGCCATCCCTGAAGGGATTTAAAGGACAGGCAGACGTGGTTTTGGCAGTGTGAGGTTGATGGTTGGACTTGATGGTCTTAAAGGTCCCTTCCAACCTGGATGATTCTATGATCATCTGGTGACAGGTCAGACATCTGGTCCAGGATTTCTGGATGGTTTAAGGCTCTAGATTTAGCTTCATGAAGCAGAAATTCAGTGTAGTGACATCCAAGAGGAATGCAAGAGGTCTGTCTAATCCCTTATCTGTCCCTTCCAACCGGGACAATTCTATGATTCTATAATTGAGAAAAGAAAAGTACAACAGAAGAAGGCTCAGTGGGGGGAAAAACCCACCACTTCTCTGAACTGTGACCAAATAAAGCTTTTTAATCAGTTTTGAATTGATGCCCTGAAGAGGGTGAAAATGAGCACTGAGGGTTTTTTTAAACATAACAGTACCTGAGGACTTACAGATTACAAGAAGCCCATAAAAAAATATTTCTGCAGTGAATAAAATAAGGCTTAAAACACATATGAGCTCTTTAAGCTGGAAAGAGAACTAACGTCACACGGGCTGCAAAAGCCGCCGACCTGTTCTCAGCACAAACGAGGCCGAGTGGGGAAAAAGATACAGACAGGGGAGACGCGATGTACGAATTGTCCCGGGGATTTAGGCAGTAGAAAAGAAGAGAGTAAGGTCAATTTAGAGGGAGATTTGTCAATTTTCGTCAGTTCCCTCCAATACTTGAAGAAATTTGGGTTTCTCCAGAACGTACTTAGGGAGGCAGACAGAAGTAATGCATCACAATGTCACTATAAAAATAAATGAAAAAAGTCAAACACACTGTTTTCATTTCTTTTCTAGTGATTTTTAACAGAAAAAGTTTTACCCTCTTCAAGAAAGTTACAAAAACAACTTTTGCTGACAGTCTTAACAGAATTTGCGTGCCCCTTTTGTGAAACCATAATTGATCACCGTCATTTTTACGTGCAAAACATTTCACACAGCTGTAGCAATACTGGAAACGCTCGTTGCTTTCAAGTTCCTGAAGGTATTTTAAACAACTATATCTCAAAATCCCATTTCGTAGAGAAAATAGCTTGGCTAGAAGAGCTTATCCCAAGACATATTTGTTTCTCCTTCAGGAAGCAACCCGTCTTTCTGGGTTCGAATATCCAAATACATGAATGGACACCTCTAAATGGTGCCGTTATGATTAAATCTTCAACATTCTGCTGCGTGGAAAAACCTAGAGTTATATTCTTAACAGATGTAGCGTTGGAATGGTCTTATGCTCTTCAGAGAAATGGCATGGTGTGATTTATCACCCTGACTCAAGCGAAACGAGACGGAACAGAGCGTCGTCAGCGACGAACGACAATTCCAGCGGATTGAGATTTACTCAAGAGAGCAAAAGATGGCATCACTGCACTGTTTTAAAGCTCGGAAAAGCAGCCTGGAGCACTGAAACCTGCCCAAATTTCGATAACTAGTGGCCTTCCGCTATCCACTTTAAGTAAGGGAATTACACAGCGTAGATCACAGGCCCTGAGGCCACACACAATGTCATTTTCGTCACCTCTGGAGAAGGATTTAAGCATCAGGAGAGCTTTACGCAGACACAAATTTTCCAGTTGATACAGCATTACTATACAAAAGCCCTCAAAGTTAAGACATTTTCAAATCCTCGCAACCCAAAACCGGGATTTCCAACGCCTTGTGCCTCAATCTCTCTGCTACAAGGGAAAGCTGAGCACAAGGTGACTTTCACCAAGAATGAGATATTTCAGCTCTTTGAGAAACAAACCACTTCCCAAGTCTCTGAGTGGTGTACGTAATCTGGGAGGATTTAAAATCTGCACATGTGTATTCCAGTGAAATGACTTTCAGGAGGACTCGAGGTCTTTATTTTCGATACCAGACCAACAGAACAGCAGCAAGCCTTGGTCACAGAATCACAGAATAGTCAGGATTGGAATAGTTGGAAGGGATGTCTGGAGATCATCTAGTCCAACCCCCTGCCAGAGCAGGGGCACCTCCAGCAGTGGCACAGGATGGCGTCCAGGCGGGTTTGGAATGGCTCCAGAGTGGGAGACTCCCCCACCTCTCTGGGCAGCCTGTGCCAGTGCTCCACTACCCTCAAGGTAAAGAAGTTCCTCCTCATGTTAAGATGGAACTTCCTATGTTCAAGCTTGTGCCCATTACCCCTCGTCCTATCAATGGGCACCACTGAAAAAAGACCGCTCCCATCCCCCTGGCATCCTCCCTTTAAGTATCTATAAGTGTTAATAAGATCCCCCCTCAATCTTCTTTTCTCTAGACTAGAGAGACCCAAGTCTCTAAGCCTTTCCTCATATGAGAGACGTTCTAATCCCCTCAACATCTTCGTAGCCCTTTGCTGGACCCTCTCCAGCAGTTCCCTGTCCTTCTTGAACTGGGGAGCCCAGAACTGGACGCAGTGCTCCAGATGTGGCCTCACCAGGGCAGAGCAGAGGGGGAGGATGACCTCCCTCGACCTGCTGGCCACACTCTTCTTGATGCCCCCCAGGATGCCGTTGGCCTTCTTGGCCACCAGGGCACATTGCTGGCTCATGGGCATCCTGTTGTCCACCAGGACTCCCAGGTCCCTTTGCACAGAGCTGCTCTCCAGGAGGTCAGCCCCCAACCTGTACTGATGCATGGGGTTATTCCTCCCCAGGTGCAGTACCCTACACTTGCCCTTGTTGAATTTGTCGCATCACTACAATGTCCCTCAAATACCTTAAAATTCGATTGATTTTTTTTTTCAAGAGGAGAAAGAATAATTTCTTTCATTAAATATCAAATATTTAAACTTTCTGACAACCCCCCCCCCCCTTTTTTTTTTTTAACATTTTAACATTAATATTTGGGGTTTTGAAGTTCTAGTCAGCATTGCATTAGCTGTTGCTCTAACAAGTGTTAATGCAGTTCCTGCCTTTCCTCTGAAGAGCTATAAAACCACAGCGCTTTCAGAATTTAGGTAAGGACATAAATCTCAGCTCCAGGTGTTTCTGAATCACTTTCCACGATCTGAAATGAAACTGGTCACGAGCAACTCTGAATAAAGTCTGAAGGCAGCATAGGTTTGTACTAAGTTAAACTGTCTTGAGTATGTAAAACAAACCAAAACTTACTGACATATTTACGTTCTGGCAGGCACGTTAAAGGAACTTGAAAACCGGATTTGGAAATCCAGCTGTAAAAGGGGTATGCGGGAGTGATAAATGAGGGCCGAACACCCTCCGGATCGCATTCTCGGTTGTAAGAACTAACGGAACGCGAGCAAAAATTCCACCCCGAAGTAACAATTCAGTTTAAATTAGAACTTGCAGTTACTCTTCCAGTTGGAGTCAAGAGCTACTCTGAGGTGCTGTATATAGAAAAACACACTTAAGGAGAGTGCAAAACACCTCAGCGTAACAAATATAAACAACGAACTTTTCAAACATCATTCCCCAGTGCAAAACGTCTTCTCAACACAAATCCCCCCGAGCCCGTTCCCACTCAGCACGTTTCTGCCTTCAACGAGGCTCTGAGTGTCCCCCCCCTACCCCCTCGAAAATCCCCCCCTCATTATCTTGACTGATTGCTTCGATTACCAAGCAACTCAGTCACTCGCGTTATGTTCTGTGCTCCCATTCCAGGAAGGTAAAGGTTCAGTGATATGCTTCAGGTTTGCTTAGTTAGAAGGAAAATCAGCTTAAATGCTCTGTGGACGCAGTGCCTGAACAATGCTCATGTACCGTCTGCACCAGCCAACACCTTCCTTCATCACCGATCGCTTTCTCTGTATATTTATAGAGACAAATATTTCTCTTTACCTCAGAACAACAGATGGGTAATGGAGATTTCCACCGGAAATGCTGGGAGTTTAAGATTTGGAGCCAGGAAAACATCCACTGTCTCTTCTCCAGGCTGAACAGCCCCAACTCTTTCAGCCTCTCCTCACAGGAGAGGTGCTCCAGCCCTCGCATCATCCTTGTGGCTCTCCTCTGGACACGCTCCAGCAGGTCCATGTCCTTCTTCTGTTGGGGCCTCCAGAGCTGGACGCAGTACTCCAGGTGGGGTCTCACGAGAGTGGAGTAGAGGGGCAGAATCACCTCCCTCGCCCTGCTGGCCACACTTCTTTTGATGCAGCCCAGGATGCGGTTGGCCTTCTGGGCTGCGATGGCACATTGCTGGCTCATGTTGAGCTTCTCATCGATCAGCACACCCCGGTCCTTCTCCTCAGGGCTGCTCTCCAGCCATTCCCCGCCCAGCCTGTATGTATGAATGAATATAGGGTTGGAGATATTGAGGAAAAAAAGAAAAAAAATAATCATTTATCTACACACATCCAGTCAACCATTCTCAGGGTGGTGTCTCCTTCAGGGCCCCACCACCCAGCACAGCCCTGCTGCAGCCCACTCGCCCTCAAACCGGGAACAAACCCCTTAGTGTGGGTACACATTAAAAAAAAAAAAAGGTCCCTGGCATGGTCAGGTATTACTCGGCGTTACACAAAGTTTTCCACACCAACTGACCACTCTCCACCTACAAAAATAAACTTTCTACACCTCCTTCAGGAAGGTGACACTTGTGTAAGGCAGCTAACCCTCATCCTAGTTTGGTCAGCGCTCCGAACTACAAGGTTGGGAAATTAAGGACGCCGGTTGTGTACACTCACATTCCACATAACACCCTGCCTTGTGATACCACCAGAGACCTTCACTTCTTAAGCAATTGACAATTTAAAAACCGTTCTTAACCGTTTCTAGATGGTGTTAGAAACAAAGCAACAGGGATCCCTACAGGAGGGCTACAAAAGAGGAAACAGAGGGTTTTTGCAATGTAAGAAATCCATAAAAGTCATATTTGAAGAGTAAAATGAACAGCAGTGTAACAAAATCTTCAGGTTCAGCAATAGCTTTGACTATTAGGTATTTATTTTTAAGCATCTTAACAGTAACAACATTTAAAAATAGAAAAAACAATGATGCTGGTTCCTGTGGGATTTGGAATTTTTCTCCCCAAGACAACGCTACCCTTCAGGTTATTGCTAGCAGAGCAGTAGTAATTATAAGATGCTGATATGCACTATAAACTATTGTTAATGGCCTTTCTTGGGCTTTTTCCAACTAAATGAACTATCCCCTCTCTAACCAACAGCAGTGGTTAAACTCTCTACTGAAGTGACAATGATTATTTGACTGTTTTGTTAAAAACAGCCTTTCACTTTCCCTTTTTTCCCCTATTTGGAAATGCCATGTGAAATCTTAGTTTCTCTTAGCTCTCAACTTTTAGATCACCCCAAGCTTTGAAAAACCTCTGGAAGCATCCGAGTACCTAAAAAGCAGGTGAATCTAAAGGAAACAAGCCCGGTCCTTTGAGAAGGGGTGGGAATAGCAAGCACGAACATTAAAATAAAGCGGAGGAAGAAGCCACGGGGAATATTATCATAGAATCATAGAATGGTTTAGCCTGGAAAGGACCTTGAAGATCATCGAGTTCCAACCCCCCTGCCATAGGCAGGGACACCTCCCACCAGACCAGGCTGCCCAAGGCCACGTCCAGCCTGGCCTTGAACACCTCCAGGGATGGGGCCTCAACAACCTCTCTGGGCAACCTGGGCCAGTGCCTCACCACCCTCACAGTGAAAAACTTCTTCCTCATGTTCAATCTAAACCTGCCCTCTTCCAGTTTGAAGCCATTCCCCCTCGTCCTATCACTCCATGCCCCAGTAAAAAGTCCTTCCCCAGCTCTCCTGGAGCCCCTTTAGGGACTGGAAGGCTGCAATAAGATCTCCCCGGAGCCTTCTCTTCTCCAGGCTGAACAGCCCCAACTCTTTCAGCCTCTCCTCATAGGAGAGGTGCTCCAGCCCTCGCATCATCCTCGGGGCTCTTATGGATAAATAGTGGAATATTTACCATTTTAGAAAAGGAGTTGGGTTCTGCCGGCTTGCTGCAGGACAGGGATATGGAAAGCAGATCAGAAGGCTTCTGCTTATCTCAGAAATTATGAATTACTTAATTGCTTCACAAGTAAAATAGCACAGCAGGTTTGTGCAGTTTTAAAGAAAGACACGACACATTTGGCTGCAGAGCATTTTAAGGCTCCGAAGATAAATAACGAAGCAGCCCAGGGAAGGAAAGTTAAACAGACGGCGTAATTTATGCCGCACAGATTATTTCTAGAAAATTGTATTGTCACAACGTGACCCACCTATACATCAAAGCCGTGCTGAAGCCTCCCGGGCGCAGAGGCAGTTGGGACCAGCTGTCCTTCATTAGGGGCTTCCAGCGCAGCCGCGGGTTACACCCTCAAGGCTCTGCTGACAGACGTTTGAGTAATGCTTGATTCGGTCGCTTTTCCAAGAGAAGGCCGAAATGATTGCCTCTGCTGACAGGAACCTCAACAGGAACTTGAATTTGCAATGGTACCTATTTCTCACAGGTCGTCCGATGCAATTTCAGCAGTAGCTCTGAATCTTCCTCAATTTCGTCACGGAGACTTCTGAGTAGCCTTAAGGTCTCGGGCAGACAAGTTGTTAAAGCTCAGTACCAGCCAGAGGGCCGTGCAAACCCAAGTGTCATAGCATCATAGCATCATAGAATGGTTTAGGTTGGAAAGGACCTTGAAGACCATCGAGTTCCAACCCCCCTGCCATAGGCAGGGACACCTCCCACTAGAGGAAAAAAAGCATGAAGTCTTTCATACTAACCAGACGCCGTGGTTAAGGGAGCCGAGTGGTCAGTTGAAAGGTGTTTATCTTCTTAATGGGAGTTGAAATGTAAAATCATTAGCCCTAAGTTAAAGTTGTTATTAAGTACGAAGCAATAAGTTATGTCCCACCACTGACAGTATGAAATGAAGTTCCCTTTGAAGGGTGCTGCGCTCGGTTTAAAGTTGCAGTTTCTGCAATTACGTGAGAGGCAGAGACATTCCTGAGAACCCATCACGTTTATCTATATTGTCTTTCTGCACTTTTCCGTGACAGATGCCCAATTTTCCCCACGTCATATAAACATTAGGTATGCCATACCATCAAAGGACCCAAAAGGCAAAGCAGAAGCCTTCTTCAGCATCTTCATTTTAAAGGGATATTTAGGTGAGAATTTCTGTTTTTATACTATTCTCCGTTTAATAATATTCCCCATAAAGGATCACAGTACGTACAGAGCTAACACGCCAAAAAGGACCCAACGTCTGACCTAAGAAAAGTAAAAGGGAAGTGAAAAGATAAAATTGGTTTGCCTGGATAAATCAGGGGGAACAGGTAAAGAAACAGAGACATACGGATACACCAGGCTGTAATTTGGAAAAGGTTCTGAAGATAACAAACATTCTGGAATTTGGGGAATTTTTCTTGCAGACAATTCGCTGGAATTTCTAGAGCGACATTTTGTTAAGGGTGAGATAACATACTGACAGGCTCACTCTTTTCCAGCAAAAACTTAGAAAAAAGCTAGCAGGGAAAAAAAAGCATAGAAGACAACAAAAAGCTGAAGTAAACTTAGAAGGCGGCTGTTAGGACAAAGATTTAATGCTTAATATCATTTCCACAGATTTAGCTGTGTAGTTACCGCTAGAAAATAGAAACATCAAATCCAAATCTACTTATGAGTGCTCTGGAAGAGGTGTTATCTTGTGACACAATAATTTTTGTTGATAATATTCAGGTTGTTACAATAAGAAATACTGAAAAAAAAGTATTTACAGAAAATACTACCCGAGTGAAAAAAAATTGCTGACAAACATAAAACAAGAGACATGACAACTCTGACTTTGCAGTGCTGGGTTCCGAGTGGATTGTCCCTATCCCAAAGTGAGCTGCTGGATCTACGGATGGGTCTAAGAGGCAGAATAACCCCTTCTGAAAATCTCTGGGACATTACATTTTGCCGTGAGGAATTCAGGTCTCAAACAGAAAATAGAATCATAGAATGGTTTAGGTTGGAAAGGACCTTGAAGACCATCGAGTTCCAACCCCCCTGCCCTGGGCAGGGACACCTCCCACCAGCCCAGGTTGCTCCAAGCCCCGTCCAACCTGGCCTTGAACACCTCCAGGGATGGGGCAGCCACAGCTTCTCTGGGCAATTTGTTCCAGTGCCTCACCACCCGCACAGTCAACAATTTCTTCCTAATATCTCATCTAAATCTCCCCTCTTCCAGTTTGAAGCCATCAACCCTCATCCCATGGCTCCCCTCCCTGATCCAGAGTCCCTCCCCAGCTCTCCTGGAGCCCCTTTAGGCACTGGAAGGGGCTCTAAGGTCTCTGCGGAGCCTTCTCTTCTCCAGGCTGAACCCCCCCAACTCTTTCAGCCTTTTCGAACAGAAAACGGAAGACCAGGATACAATTTATACAGAACCCCAGACTAACACTTACCTCTCCAAATAACACTGGAAGTACTCATGGTAGTTTCCTGCCGACCCATTTATGTTCTGCGAGCACTGCTTTCATACTTGATCTTTATGTCTTTTATCTCTGTTGTTCCCTCAAGTCATGCAATCTACACAAAAACAGCGACAATTTTACCCCACTGCTCAACTGCAGCTTCACTGGGGCATTCCCCAGCGTTACCCCTCCCCGACCATCACCTCTCTCACAGCTCACGTTCTGCAAAAAGTCCGCAGCGGTCTCCCTTTGCTGAGAAATATCCCAAGAGACGCCGAATCTCTGCCTGTCCGCCAGGGCGAGGTACCAAGAGCAGCGCTTTTGCTGCAGTAATGGACTGATCCCATTTATATATTCCCTCTATTTCTCGTAGCTGTCTCTTTCTGAAATACAAGGCATAAAAGAAATTATTGGCAAGCAAAATCCTCACATATTCACCCAATACAGTAATAAACACCATTAATAATTTCTTCCTTAGTGAAGGGGAGAGAAACGGATCAGCTTAAGCGCAACGTTCTTGGAAGAAGGTGACGCAAGGTCTTACAGAAATAGGGATGCTCAAAGCTCTATTGGAATAATACAGCTGGAAACAGTATTTCTGGCATTTCCTAAAGCTCTTGCTTTTGGATTCCTTTTCTTTCAAAACGATCACAGATTAAATCCTGTTTATCCCAAAATATGGGCGGTGTTGATCTTTTTCTTTTTTTTTTTTATTTTTAATTTTCAACAACCGGCAATACGAAGATATAACTAGAAAGAAGAATGAGCTTTAGTACCGACAGCAGAAGCAACGAGCTCTTTTCTTCTCTTTTCTCCCAGATATTAAACGCGAGAAGCAGCTTCTGAACCAGAAAAGCGTAGCTTCCTTCTTTACGAACTGAAAACATTAGCAGGTTGGGTAGGAGGAAAGCAGAGGACAGGAGGAGAAAGGGGAGTAGGACTCCCTTTTAGCTACAAAAATAGTCATAACTGAACTTACGATAAGGACTACGTGACATACTTGGTAATAATGTTAATAGGAGAGATGGAATGAACTGGGCCTATCCATCATCGCGTGGAATAGTGTATTCATCACTGACATCAGGAGAATCTTTCTTATTGAGGGGGCAGATACGCACAGAGAGACGCAAGAAATGCAAAACGGCAATTTCTACAGAGATTTTAAGCAAATATTCTTGGGTATCTTCTCTTTAAAGTTAGAGAAAATTTAACAAATTATAGGGGTTGTATCTGCAACAGAGGCTCAGAGGTACAAATAAGGGCCCACATAAGGAATAAAAAGTGAAAATAAATAGAATTTAATTTCTCTTAAAAAGAAAACCCCACAATTTTGAAATATTCTCTATATCGCAGACAGCTTTCTAACTTTAAAATTTAGGAACTTAAATTATACAGCTTGTTATAAAAAGCTTAACGTGTTTATCCAGAGTTCATATTTCTAAGCTATTGAGAACTTTTATTGGGGAAAAGGGCTGATTTTGGCAGCTCCCTGGGAAGTTCTCTAGTCCTTAATCCTCTCCCAAACACCACAGCCCTGCTGCAAACGCGCACCACCGCTCCATTATTCAGAGCTGCCCTTATCTCCTCCCCGACCCACAGAACTGCAGCCCACCTCTTCCCCGATAAGACCGTGTCGGCTACTGTTATCCGGGAAAAGCAGCAAATGTCAATCTTTTAGGGGAAAAAAATGTAGCTTAAAGACTAAACTGTTTATATTACAGTAGACAGGGCTGTGTTTGCCAATAAACTACACTGAAATCGAAAACATATCGATTTATATGCTCTGTTTAGATGAACACACTACAGGTTCTATTTGCAGTAAGTCAACTTTATTTTGCATAATGACTAACACTGGAGCGACAAAAAAAATGAACGTTCCTTTAATAAATTATCTGACTTAACGTTCAGATTTAAAAGCATTATTTTTGCATGAATAGCGGGTCTTACTTTCCATGGAACAGGATATCATTCCTTTAATCACTCCAAATACGACCTCAATTTTTAACAGGAAAGCACTGAGCCTATTTTGAAATAAAAATCTTGAGTTCAGGTAAGTTCAAGCTCCACAAAAACTCATTAGTTTTAAGGTGTTACGAAAAGACTCAAAGGTCAGCAAGACCCCACCTGGAGTACTGCGTCCATCTCGGGGGGTCCCAACAGCAGAAGGACACGGAGCTGTTGGAGCAGGTCCAGAGGAGGCTACAACGGTGCTCCAAGGGCTGGAGCCCCTCTGCTGGGAGGACAGGCTGGGAGAGTTGGGGGGGTTCAGCCTGGAGAAGAGAAGGCTCCGGGGAGACCTCAGAGCCCCTTCCACTGCCTAAAGGGGCTCCAGGAGAGCTGGGGAGGGACTTTTCACAAGGGCATGGAGTGATAGGACGAGGGGGAATGGCTTCAAACTGGAAGAGGGGAGATTTAGATGAGAGATTAGGAAGCAATTCTTTACTCTGAGGGAGGTGAGCCCCTGGCGCAGGTTGCCCTGAGAAGCTGTGGCTGCCCCATCCCTGGAGGTGTTCAAGGCCAGGTTGGACGGGGCTTGGAGCAACCTGGGCTGGTGGGAGGTGTCCCTGCCCAGGGCCGGGGAGGGGGGGGAAGTAGGTGGTCTTCAAGGTCCTGTCCAACCCAAATACAGAAAATACAGAAACAGACCTACACAGTAGACAAAGGTGGAGTAGAATGAAGTACACAACGCCGTCTGCTAATGAGAAGACACGCAACACGTTGGCTGAGAAGCGGCCGCGCTGCAGGTTAACTATCTGGCAAGCCAACCTGGTCCTGGTCCTGCTGCTCTTCTTGGAGAACTCCCGCTGTTCCTGCAGAGGCGCTGGGCTCTAACGGCTCCCGGCAGCGCCAAGTCACTCGCTTTAAAGATGAAACGTGGACCTCTGGAACGGTTCTGGAGGTGAGAAAGGCAGAGGGGAATGAGTGAAAGCTTGTAGTCACCCGTGGGGAAAGGCTGAGGATCTTGAAGCAGCGTGTTCCATCAGTTCTACCGTAGGGTCACACACACCTACTTAAGGGATGGCTGGAAATCCTCCTGCTGTATTGCAGAGCCTTGAAAAGAACTCGTTTTGCGTTCTAATCGCTATTTTGGCAGTCAGCTTCTTACTGTGCCAGTGCTTGGTTTTCCTTAACGACCCGCTTATTTCTCCTTTTCCACCCCATCATAAAATGAAATAGTTTATAAGCCATTGGAAGGTATTTAAAGATAAATGAAAGTGACTGAATGTTAATAATACGTTGATCAAAGGAGAGTGCTGTGTGTGCTTTTATTATTTCTTTAATATTAGTTAATAATAAATACTAAATTAGTATTATTTAGTATTTATTAATTGTCACATTTACAACGACAATGTTTTATTATTACACAGCCATATAGTCACAGCTGTCGTCTTAAGGCAGGAAAAGACAAATCTAGACATTATGCTGGAACACACAACTCCAGCTGGGCAGCAACACCTCAAAAAAAAACCCAAAAACAAACCACCATACCAAAAAACCCCAACAATGCTTTAGTTCTCATTGTATTCAAGGTGACTGTGATATCTGTGGTACTAGGTCTGACCTCGTATGTATCCTAAAATGTCACAGCACTCAAAAATCACCGCAGCAGACCTACCGAAGGTTGGGAAGAGCCTCTCTGAGGAGGTACTATAATAGGAGACAAAGTACCAAAGTACTCACTCACCTCATAAATCATAACGGAGGCAAATTAACCAGTGCAGGCAAGCTATTAGCAAGAAAGTCCTTAGCAGTGAAGGGATTTCCAGTCCCCAGAAAACCAAGGGCGATGCGCAATGAGTACCGTAGTGCAGCGCTATGGCAGCCTGTTCCTGCCAAAGGGGGGACAGCCACCCCCAGGTCACCTCCGGGCTCCCGTCCATCTCCCTCCGGCGTTGTCGTCTCTGTGCCCAGCCAGCGCGGCTGAAACCCGCTTCTTTCTCACCTCGGGTCTCCCCCCGCTGAGCCAACGCCGTTCACATGCCCGGCTCCCTGACAGAGCCAGGCTCAGGGCACAACCTCACCGGGAGGGGGGAAAAATAAGAGGGTTGTGGGGTTTCCCGAAGCGCAAGTGATGTGCTTCCAACAAGCGCCCGCAACGGGGGCCGGCTAATTAGCGGAGATCATACAATCATGGTTTGGGTTGGAATGGACCTTGAAGATCATCTGGTTCCAACCCCCCTGCCCTGGGCAGGGACACCTCCCACCAGCCCAGGTTATGAGATATGCCCAAACACGGCCAGAAAGTAAAAAGCGACTTCATGGAGCAGAGAAAGTAAAATACCGGAGCTCTTTCCCACTCCATCTGTGAGTCAGAGGGACCCTGACCCTGACCAGCTGTCAGTACGGGGGTCAGAAAAGGAGGAAAAACATACCAATAAAGAATTTATATTAAAATTTGCATTAAATTTGCATTTAAATATGAGCATATATTAATAGGGCACGTAGGGCATAGAGTGATAGGACGAGGGGGAATGGCTTCAAACTGGAAGAGGGCAGGTTTAGATTGAACATGAGGAAGAAGTTTTTCACTGTGAGGGTGGTGAGGCACTGGCCCAGGTTGCCCAGAGAGGTTGTTGAGGCCCCATCCCTGGAGGTGTTCAAGGCCAGGCTGGAGGTGGCCTTGGGCAGCCTGGTGTGGTGGGAGGTGTCCCTGCCTATGGCAGGGGGGTTGGAACTCGATGGTCTTTAAGGTCCTTTCCAACCTAAACCATTCTATGAGTCTATGATTCTATGAATATTAGCAATGAACATTGGACCATATATTTTTTGAGAGAAACAAAAACCCCGTTGCAACCCCCCCAAGCCCTGAATACACCTCACCAATCATCCACGCACCGGACACAAATTCCTCCTTGACCTTGCCTGCCATGTTCGAAAGCATGAGATTTTTATATTTTTGTGTTGACAGCTCAAAGCGTTCTGATGGAAACACGGAGAATGCAGAGGGATTTACCTAAATCCTGGCAGCAGAACAACAAAAAAAAAGGCTTGGAACAGAAACACCGGTTGAGATTCCGAGTCCGACCAGCTCCCTCCAAAGGGATACAGCCTTATTTTCCCCCGCCTCGGGCACAAAAGAGTTATGTCAAATATCTTCATTTTTACACCGCTGCTCACCACTGTCCCAGTTAGAGAGGGGTTCCTGGGTGGAAGGTTTGCTGACCTTCCCAGGAGGGCAGGAGCCCGAACCATCTCCTCTCTTTCCCCACATCATCACTGAAGGTTAAGTTGTAATCATCATTTTGCATTGGTCACGAAAAGAGCTATTCCATTGCATTATCAGGATGGCCATCACATTACAGCCTATTTTCCGTACTCATTTGAGCTGTTTTAATTTCAAATGGTTCTCGGTATTAGTATACTTTTAATTAAATGCACCCCCTTTGTATTGCGTGTTGTTTGACTGTCAGACACACTGCATTATGAACTTAACTTTTTAAGCGTTATTTAGATTAAATACATCCTGCTGACGCCTGCTTTTGGCTCATCCAGACCCTTTTTCCTGCTTCCCCTGTAGTTTCATTTTTATCTCACCCAGAAGTACCTCCCGCTATGTGGATGTTATTTCAACAACCAGAAAAGACCTCCATATTCCGGGCATACATTTTTCAAGGCTATAAACATCTCTACTAGGACTTCATTTTGCTCCTTACTCAACACAGCTTCTCTTCTTAAGCAAGAATCATAGAATCACAGAATGGTTTGGGTGGGAAGGAACCTTAGAGATCACCCAGTGCCACCCCCCTGCCCTGGGCAGGGACACCTCCCACCAGCCCAGGTTGCTCCAAGCCCCGTCCAACCTGGCCTTGAACACCTCCAGGGATGGGGCAGCCACAGCTTCTCTGGGCAACCTGCGCCAGGGGCTCACCACCCTCACAGGAAGGAATTTCTTCCAAATATCTAATCTAAATCTCCCCTCTTCCAGTTTGAAGCCATTCCCCATCGTCCTATCACTCACTACATGCCTTTGTCAAAAGTCCAGCTCTCCTGTAGCCCCTTTAGGCACTGGAAGGGGCTCGGAGGTCTCCCCAGAGCCTTCTCTTCTCCAGGCTGAACCCCCCCAACTCTCCCAGCCTGTCCTCCCAGCAGAGGGGCTCCAGCCCTCGCAGCATCTCCAGGGCCTCCTCTGGCCCCGCTCCACCAGGTCCATGTTGAGCTCAACTCATGTTGAGCTTCTCATCAACCGACATCCTCAAGTCCTTCTCGTCAGGGCTGCTCTCCAGCCATTCTCCGCTCAGCCTGTGATTATCATGGGTCATGATGATTTATCTAACTTGTTGCTAAGGTGAAACCGTACCTGTACAGCAAAGCTCACAAACCTTCCCGGAACATCTACGAGAACACCCAGATCACAAGTCCTTGTAGTTCTAGATCAGTATTCGTTAGTACATATTTATGTCAATCTTCTCAGTTGAGGACAAGACCATCCAAAAGCTCACTAAATCAAAATCCAAAAGTATACGAAAGCCATGCCCGTAACAAACATACTTTCACTCAAGGCCAAAGTCGTGAAGTCAGCTATGAAATAACTAAAGACATTAACCTCTTTCAGCGCCCTCCCAATCACTAGAACAATTGCTTTTTTTTTTTCCCACGCTAAAATAACACAACGATTGTATCCCTTCCCTCTGTAGAGGTAAGAGGTTATTTCATACTGCAGACAATTTATGATCAACGCAGTATTATGCAAGTCAAAGTCAGCTTCAAATTAAAAGTTTTAACAGTTTTTAACATGACATTCAATCACGAAATACTTAGAGCAATAAACGGTTTGCTGGTACCTCTCCATGAAAAAGGCTGAATGTAGTAGGGGGAATACAGAAACGTTCCAACAGCGATGTACGAAGAACCCTACAGAAAACTTGAGTCACTGGTCTTAAATTGTTATACCACAACTTAAAAAGGAATTTGATAAAGTATCCAAGCTAGCAATCTCCCGCCATATCAGCACCTATTTTTCTGTAGTTCACACAAAAGCACAACTACTTTATCTGAAATTATCACAGCTGTCAACTACTTTTATAACTACAAGAAGCTGGAGCTTAAGTTACTACTAATACATAAGCTCAAGCAAGTTCATGAACTTCGCCTGTAGTTCCCTTCCATAGGTTCCAATGGAATGGTTTCAATTAAGAGAACTCTTAAAACCAGACTACATTTTTTTCCATTAGCTTTTTTTTTTTTTTCCCCTAAGTAATTCTTAAAGTAGGCATAAACTATGAACCAAACCGCGTACTACTCTCAGGAGGAAAACCAGGGGAATCACTTAGCGCTGCAGTTGGAGAAAGCAGACATAAAGAAGTTACTATAAATGACGTACGCAACAACACAGGGATAAACTCCATGTAATCCCAGTACGACGGGAAAGGCACTGCGCGCTGCTAAAAATAACTGGAGAGGCTTCATGTATATTAAAACCCATTTATATCAATAGGAATGAAATGCTTTGAACTACATTCATTATATTGCCTACCTTATCACTTTACAGTTAAACTACAGTTGAGAGGAGGATTTGTTTCATATTTCTATAACACAGTGTGATCACCTACATGGAATATTATTTTAAATGCCTCTGCATGTGCATACATGTTTATTACACAATATGAAAGGTTTCCAAACATATTCCCTGCGGATTGCTTTTGCATTTGCCTGTACATTTCATGGTCATTTTACATAGCAACAGGGGAGAAAATTCCCCCCCACCCTTTTTTTTATAAAAAAAAAAAACACAATGAAAAACATGGCTCTAAAT
>VUYV01000185.1:860705-881525 GCA_008711295.1 Anarhynchus alexandrinus | reverse complement strand
GTGGGAATAATAAGAAGCACATGTAATAAATATATCTATTTTAACACTTGAAAACTGATCCAATACCAAAACGTAGATTCCCTTTAATCCTATTTTCCATGGCTTTTCAGACACACGCTTTCCCCTTCATTCACTCAACTAAAACATAAATTAAACAAACATACAATAAACAAGTTTTCATGAATACATACAGTGGGACTCTGCATAGGAACTGCTTCGCTCCTAGCTCACTGTGCGCTCAGAGAGCAAATCACAGAATCATAGAATGGTTGAGGTTGGAAAGGACCTTGAAGATCATTGAGTTCCAACCCCCCTGCCATAGGCAGGGACACCTCCCACCAGACCAGGTTGCCCAAGGCCAAGGTTGCCCAAATCCTTCAGCAGTAAAACACCAGCTTGACCCAGTCTCCCTCTCCTGCTGCCCAGCGACTCCTTGACACCACAGCACGCCGCTCCGCCTGGACGCTCACACACAAGCGGCTGTACGCCGGGTCAGAAGCTGGATCATAGACATGATGTGGATGGGAAAAAACAAACAAAAAAACCCCCCAAAACAACAACAAAAAAACCCCACAAACCAAACCCAAAATGCCCAATCCCCCTCAGGATGCATTTTCAGAGGAGTCTATTTAACGCCCATCAGCTACAAAACGCGGTTGATGATGGCATAGTCAGATGGGAATGAGCAGCAGTGGGAGGAAATCCCTTAAGCTGCCAAAAACTTCAGCTTTGCGAAACTCTTCTCAGCATTCCCGGCAAGTATTCGAGGCGCTCTAACGGCAGTTCTCTTAATCCCAGTTCATATTTCAACGTGCACTCAATGAAGTGCAGCAACACCAGGCAGGATGAGAACAGACGTACAAGTGTGAAAGTTTACGAAGACCTTGCAGTATATATTTTAAAAATATAATTGTGTCTTTGATTAAAATACCGAGGCATAATGTTCTTTGATATCACTTACACTAAAAATTAATCATTATAAACTTAACATTGGCAAAATTCTATTTCTGCTGATTCCAAAGGCTATCATCAAAAGATGGTTTGCTTTATGGCATATGGAGCTTCCTTTGCAATAACTGGAGAGGTAAAGGAGAGGGGAAAACCAACACTCATTGCTGTATTAAAACATGAGTGCTCCACGCTACTACGTATTGTTGTTAACCCGTAATTAGAGCACATTTCTCCCAGATAGTAAAAAGCCTCATTACTTCCAGATTTGGAAGTAATGAGGCTCTGGATAGAGCTAAAGTCTGCTCTGGATAGAGGCTAACGAGGATTAGTTTTGTCACCACAGACATAGCATCTTTCTCTCGTAGATAAGGTCGCATTGCACAAAGCTACTAATTGTACTACACCCCGTGAAATTAGCTGTAGGATGCTCAAGTGAAGGAGTATCACTTTTAATGCTTCTTTTCCCCATTTGGAACACTCAAGTCACAAGCGTTTTAATTAGTACCCGTGCATTGATTGCATCATCCTAATTATCCTACAAAACCCACAACATAGAGCTCTGTCGCGCAGAAATCTGCCTGCGTACCACAGAAGCAACACACCATCATCAAACAATTCTTGCAGGTTTAACACCTGTCCTGAAGAAACGTATTCTGCTGTTTGAGAATTATAAGCGAACCACTTAGATTTTCACCACATAGAGTTAAAAAAAGATCCTGGAAAGCAACTGAAAAGGAACTATAGGTGGCATAAAGTGTTTGGAAAGGTAATTGTAATGCCAAATAAATAATTCTAAGCTGTAATATATTACAACTGCGACTGTTCAAAATGATGCCTAACTTCCAATGTCAAAACACGCAGCTGATAGAAAAAGCTGTTTTAACCCCTGTTCACTGACGATAAGTAAACAATTTTAAGCATCTCTAATAAACAGCAACTAAGTAAATTCCACAAATATTAGTAGCTTCTCATACATTTTGATCATCTTACTTTTCTCTTTCTCCAGAAAAAACCCTAACCTTTACAGGACAAGAATGCACTTCTCAAACTTCAGTGTGTCCATATCCTTGATTTTAGTTTTTTGTTACTGTAATAAAATAAAAATAGACACAATAGATCAAAGAAAAAAAAAAATCCCATAAGCCAGGAAAGGGGGGGAAAAAAAGAAAAGGAACAAAATAGCCATCAGAAAAAAATTGGGTTTAGTATGAGCAATAGGCTTACAGGCTGGCTCTATCGCGGGCTGCAATAGCAACTTTAGCAACACAAAATTTGCTGTGAAGCCATCTGGGCAGCAGACAGCTATCCCCACAACTCAGCACACACTCGTGTTTAAGAAATTAAAAAGAATAGCTCATTTGAAAAAAACTATCACCTACTTGATCTTCCCCCGGGAGAGCAAACCGCCTCTCTCGTCAGGGATAGCTAAACCGAAGTCACAACACTACATGCTACCAGCAGCTGAAGCTACAAAAAAAAAAAATTATTTAATATATATGCAGTATTTTTCACATTTCTTCAAAACTATAATACCACCACATAACCAGAAAAAAAAAAAAAGAGCAAAAAAATTATTTTTATAGTAGAATTCAAACACGGTGGCTCTACTAATCGCTGCTGCACTGACAGGGAAGGCAAAACAAGCAACGTTCCTCCCCACCAAGTCTAGATTTCAATTCTGCTAATTCCATGAGAGATTTTCTCCTTAATGGAACTGATTTCAAGGCAACAAGTATTCTGTATCAGGCAAATTTAAAAGAAAGTAAAACTTTTCAGTCCAGGTTTCTTCTGCCCCATGTCTGCTGTTGGACAAGAAACTGAATTGAGCCTGACATGGGGTATGAGGCTAAACCAGGACAGCGACACATAAAAGAGCTCCAAGAATACGCGTAAGAAAATTGGATATACTTATAAGGAACAGGACACACTTCGCAATGAAGGCTTTGAGCTTTGAACACACTTCTGATGATGCAAAACAATTCCAAGTCAGGATTAAACACTGAACTGAGCCTCTCTCCTACTTAGGTACGACCAGACTTGAGCGATCTGCAATACAAGTTAAGTATCAGAGCTTAAACATCCAGTGTAACACCATAAACAATATATTCTGGTACTGTAACGGCAATAATTCTCTTAGTATTTCTGACTCAGAGCGTTAGAATTCCACAGCATGTAGCAGCATAGGCACAAACTGAAAAATATAACTAAAAGAGGTTATCAGCTTGCTTTTCAATATTCGAGATTTGGGGTAGGGGGAGTCTTCTTATATTTTTTATGGCATGTTTTAATTTCGGTAAACAAATTAAAGTGCGTAGTGGTGTTAGATAAGGCAGAGTGAAAAAAAAAACATCTTAATGGGAATCCCGTAAGTTTTAATACATTTCAAATCTTGCTAAAAAAACTTAAGTTAAAAAGTATGTTTTTGTAGAAGCTTCAGTTTTAGCCTTCTACTTTAATGCAATTACACTTCATTATCCCACGTACCGCATAAATACTTTCAGTTATATAAGGTGGAATTATTCTATTGATCATAGAATGGTTTAGGTTGGAAAGGACCTTGAAGGTCATCGAGTTCCAACCCCCCTCCAATATCAAATCTTGATATTTAAGAAAATTGAGCGGTCAAAAGAATTCTTAACTATAAAGTTAATAATATATATTTTTAAACTAATAAGTAAATTGAGTAACTTTAAGAAACAGCAGTAGTTCAGTTATCGATTTATATCCTAGAACAACAGGAATTTTTTCCAAGTCGTGATAGAAACTAGGCGTGATAGAAACTACAGTGAGGAATATTCTCTGGATTTAATTTGTGTTTCGGAAGGTATCTAACATTTCCTGTCACTCAGCAAGATCCACCCATGCAACCGTTTGCACATGTAGAACGTCAACTCTGACTGTTGTGACAACGCTCGAAGTAGCACTGCACCAGCAGTTACTCAAAAACTGCCGCTGTTTTCAGTCATGACATGTATTTCCCAGCAGTGCGCTGCTTTGGTGAAATTTCACTGTGACATATACCATTACTAATACTGTTTCCAATGATAGAACTTAATAAAAAAAAATTATAACTCAAAAATGTAACGAGGGTTTGAATGTGTTATGAATTTTTCTTTTTCAGAAGATGGTACTATCTTCCAAAACCAAATTTCATTTAAAAAAAAAAAGAAAGAAAACGTGAGAGAAAGCCCTTTAGAAAACCAGCTCCGTTGCCCTAACGGTAACACACCCCTGGCTTCAGTCTGGTCAAAGCGAGCCCCTGCCTGGTCCTGAAAGCAAGAGCAAAGCCTTTCATTACAAAGGCCGAATCCCATTCTACAGAGAAAAGTACTGCATTTAAGCTTCTGGAGGTAGGAAACAGCTGAGCAACTCTGGATTTTCAATTTTGCAGTACTAAATGGACATGATATTAAATTGCGCGCTTACAGAAGGACCTTTTTCTAACACTTACTGCATCAATCGGATGCATTTAATGATAAATGCCTGTAACTTGAATCATTTATATTGACCATCGCTTCTCATCTTCGCCATAACGTCGACAAACGGGATTCACTCTTCTGGCTCCTGCCACGAACGTTATCAAATATCACACAGAATAATTATCTTACTTAATTTAAAAGCCTCTTTGATTCCACGGCAAAGAGGAAAAATTAAAGAGAAGTAGTATTTCAAAATATTTGATCATTATTGGTTTAAAGCAATAACTTTAAACGTATGGGAATACACTTTTTCCCCTCCTTCGGTAACTACTTTGTATGAAAGTTTCCACAAGATGGTGCTGTAGTCCTATTTTAGAAAATACCACCTATTTTTTTTTCCTGAATTGGTCGAACATTTAGAAGAAAACCTCATTTTATTTCATTGTTAGGCTAATGAACGGTGATTTGCAAGGTCTATTTTCAATTAAAGAGCAAAACATGTTGACATCATCTAACTTTCCAATAATTTTTTTTCAAACAACTGGAAAAGTGAGTTCTATTGCAAAAGTCCAAAACCCCTCAACTGAAGTTTATATAACATAATGGATCACCGTATGTTCTTCTGTTTGTATGTAAAATAAAGTCAATTTATATTCCATATGGTTATAGAAAAAAAAAGATCATAATTACTGTTAAAACATATAAATCACTTTTTACAGCATAATGTCAAACAGCTGCTTTCGCCTTCACTTGCAAACTCTGCCAAAAATATCCACTGGTTTTGTGATATCAAACTCCCAAAATCTTTTTAAGTGAAGCGAGTATTACAGCACCAAGAAACCTTAATATGATAGGCTACCAATTCACAAAGAGTAATAAATAAATAAGTCTCACTGAAGCTCACACATCTTTGGTTTGATTATATTACATTTATGGAAGTCTTACATCTACTTACGTCTCTAAAGAGAAATTTTAATACGGTTTCAAATCATAAAGATGTTGTGTATCTTTGTATACTGGATGGTCTCCATCTGTGCTGCCGGTCTTAAAACGTGTTGGGTAAGAGCACTAAACCACTCAACACATCTCTTGCAGTCAAAGTCTGCGGACTTACTTGCACATTTTAGTGTTTAGGATCAAACTGACCCCCGCTTTGTCAGTGTTAATGGAAGCCATAATGTGTTGGTGCTCTCCAGCACAGCATGAAAATTTATATTTAAAAAAAAAAAACCAACAAAACAAAAACAACCAGCAAAAAAGGTACATACTTGAAATTGTGTATTTAAGTTTTCGTTAGAACTTATTCAACGGTACAGATGGTAAGATGGTATGTAAGAAAGCCTCTCGGGTGTAATATGCAAGTCCCAGCTGGAATGTTTCCAACAGGATGTAAACCACGGTCCTCAAGCCTGCACTTTAAAAAACATATTACTTAGCACACTGCTAACAAATGTCAACACAAAAATACACTGCTGTAATGACTTCACTTTACAAAAGGCGGGGGGAAGCTAGTTGAACAGTTTTTAAAACCAAAAATTCGGGCCGGGGCGAAGGAAATTAATACACAGATGCATTACAAAATATTTATTCAAAGGAATAAAAACACTAGTAATCATTACAAATTCCATATATTAAAAATTTAATGCTGTACAAACATACATATTAGTTCTGATATCCATAAGTCTACAGAGACCAGGTCCGAAGACCTGTGCTTTCAGGTCTTCCCAGAGGTGTTGCTTGATGTTTTCAACAATTCTGAGGTTTCTTCGATTCTGAAAATAAATTTTGTTTACACACACACTTATTAAAATACAGTAAAAAAAAAAATAACTGACTTGCCTTTAACTTTCTAATGAATCCAAAATACTAACAAGCAGCATGAAACCTTAAGTTTTTTCTCATCCCTCCTCTGCAGTTGGTTTGAATTTAAATGCCTATCACATATCAATATATTTTAAGTATACACCAAGAAAGAAGCAACCCACACAATAAAATTAAATCGCAAAAAAAAGGCTACAGCTTTTTTCAGGCCAGGCACTTAGAGAAATCTCTTGCTAAAGAAACATTATACAGCAATGCATTTCTCTTCAAGTATAACAAAAATATTTCTCATTAAAAAAAAAATGTCATTCCAGATCCCAGTACTAGTACCAAATACACCTTTAATACAGTTATCACAACGCTTAGGATGAAATTTGGTTTACTTTTCCTTAAATAATAAAAAAGAGAGTTAAGTAATTGCAGTTATTTTTCAGGAAGAAAAGTTGTGAGTCCCAGGGAATTCCTATCAGGAGATAAATAATATTCCTATTCCTTGTCAACCGGATTCTAAACACTCTTTAATCTCTAGTTAATACTATTAAGAATGCTTTCTATCGCTTTTTAGAAACCAAAACAGTGACTCATCCCACAAATACAGAACTGTAAGTGGATTTATTATCCAGTGGGGTCATAAGGAAATGCCACACCTGATGTAGAGACCTTTGAGGTTTGGAACACATATGTACGTTCTCTATATGCCTTAGTCCGGTACAACTCCCTCCTGGGAAATGAATTCCTGCTGCCCTTTCCTATTACTTACATTTTACTTATCCTTTCCATTCTTTGTCTTGTTGTCTCCTGCAATTTAAAAGCAACAAAGTTAGTGAACTCTTCAAAGCTAACATTCTTCAGATGGACTTTCAACCTGAAAAATTCATAGAGAAAATGTGACTTTAAGCACTGTTTACATATCAGAAGGATTTTTATGAGACAGACCTAGATGTAGTTTTGCATAGTTTCCTTGTTTTTCACTAGTAGTATATACAACTAAAACGAATGCTTACTTGTTCTCTTGACCTCAGAAAGGAAATCAACTAAGCATTTGCCAGTTTTACTTACCTTTGAAATGTCTGTCAGATCATGAGAATTAATGGTCGTGGCTTTGGGAGATGGGTCTGTGGATAACAGCGAACCGTATCCAGACGACTGATGAAGACTCTCTGGCATCTCCTCCTTCCTCTCTCTATCTATGGAGAAATACTGGGGTTTGCGTCACCTTTGCCTTTTTGCTCTCTTATTGCAAGGTCAGCTATCAAATAGCTTGATTTACAGTATGTAATAACAGAAGAGAATGCATTGTTTAGAGACAGAAAAAGAAAAGCTACTGGTGAGGGTCCAAAACAGGTTTCCCATTTTCTTAAAACAAGGTAAGTGCAGCATACGATGTATAACACACACACAAGACAAATTCCAAAAAGATTACTAGGAATGCTACCTTTATCCTCATTACAGTAAAATCAACACTTAAAGTCCAATTACTCGGTCAAACATTTAATAGTCAAACAGTTTACACGATTTTTGTTGTAAACTTCCTGTTCAAACATGTCTTTAGTTTGCGCTAAGTAACCTGTCTTATAAGCAGAAGAAATATTAACAAAATCGTCACCTTCTTGCTTAGCTTAAAATTTGTGTCAAGCTCTTGCCGTTTCCCTAACTCTCCTCCCTTTGGGATAGGTTTAGCATCCATTCAGCAGCAACAGGCTTTTCTTTTACGTCGGGAAGGCTTTGATACTCTTTGCAATTTTACAATACTATTGCCAGGGAGGGAATTTAGTATTTAGAAAAAGAGAAATAGTGTTTCCATACCTTTATTCTTATTAAGGCCACCATCTATGGATCATACCTTTGCAACATGTTTACCTACACTATTCTGTATTAAAAGCATATCAAATTATTTTTAATCAATTAAAATTTAAAATTGTTTCTTCTGTACAGCTCTGATTCCCGAAGAGCACTACAACCACATGGGACATCTCAGATATAAGAGTTAAAACTGGCCACACAATTTGTACGCCTAAAATTTCCCGAATCATATTTTAGAAAAACAAGAATAACAAATTCAGAAGAATTCAAGAAGTCTGAAAATATGGAACTTCTCTTTTAAAAGACCATCAGCCTGCTTGCTGACTACGAAGTCCTCAAGTGTCTGTAAAATACCACTAAACTTATGAAAGGAAGTAAACATGTTGCAAGCTTTCTAAGGTCTGTGAAAAGAAGGTCCCATTTCTGAGAATTCAAAATTAAAACAAACTTTGACATAACCAAGAAACCGCCTTCCTAATTTCCATGGAAACTGAGTTACTGAGATCCCCTTTTAATTTCAATGCAACAGCCCAACACTGGGAAAAAAGCGCCTAATAAATGAGAATGGGAAACAGAATATCCTCCTTATTACTGGTGGTAGGAATAACCGCTGCCATAGGGGAAACAGGCCAAATAAATAAAAAGAACGATGCAAGGTAAGGGCTAAAGAACTACCACTGAGGAAGAGAGAAGAATTCCTTTTGGCCTGGTTTGTTTTTTTTTTTAATATCTTTCCCACTTAAGGCTGTTTCATTTACTTCTTGTACGTTATCAAAATTAAGGTGGAAATGGAAGAAAAAGATTTTGTCTTGCTCTTTAAAATAACTAAGTGTAGCAGAAATGCCAGTTGGATAGCTGCTAACGGCTTCAAAAGGGATGAAACTACAGAGAGTGTTCAGCACTGATTTGAAAAACAACATGGATTATGAATGAAAAAGCCCTGATTCGTCCTGAGCCCCATTATAAAAGTAAAAATCAACATCGTAAATGTGACACTATTTTAATTGTAACAAACGTGTGGCAGCAAATATAATTCCTTCTGTGCTTACGCATAGCTTATTTTTAAAACATTATGATTACTGCTTTGAAGCACAGACAACATTATTGTCAGAGCTTTTGCTATAGCACCCTAATTAAATTTGCATCTTTGAGATTTTTAGTAGAGTTATTTGTGACTATTAATTACTATTGCTATATATTTTCATTAATGCCTGAAAGACTATTTCAGTAAGTAGAGCTTCTAAGGAATAAACTACAAACATGAAATGACTAACAGGTTAATTTCTAATTTGCAGCATGCATTTAAGATCAGAGGTCATTAAATTGCAGTTGTCTACTTAAAAACCACTATTTTAGTCAAGGTCAGCAAGAAGTGTTTAGAATAGGATATTAATTAAAAAGAAAATCATTAATACTCACCAGGAGAAACTGGAATCCTACCAGACGTACATTCTTGACTTATATTGCTGAACTCTGTAGCTAAGTCTCTCTGAAATACAGGTTTACTGCATTTTAACCATACACCCTGTTTAAACCGTCTTTTGACTGAACCAAAGTATATTTAAGTATTAATTATGTATGCATTTGCTACACCATCTAAATATGTTGGCACCAAGCAAATGTCCTTACAGGACGAAAAACAATCCAATATTTCCATACATACATTGCATTAAAAACTAGTCTATTTTACAGGAGCTTTTTCAGTATCACTATCGCTGTTCGTAACCAGGTCAAAACCAGGTCCAGTTATAGCGCGTCTAACTTAGGGCTGAGTGAAATGAATAATCAGACAGTTCTTGGCCCGTGCTAACAATTACATCTTGACATTGGCTGCCGTGACCTTAACAAAATAAGGGTACCTTCAACTTCTGGTTGATACGCCGAAATGAAGCTGCTCGGTCCCGAAAAATTAGCCTACGGATGAACTGAAATTCATTACACTGAAATGCTTAGAACTCAAAAGTCTATTTTAAGCTAGTTTCCCAGGCCCCTAAATGAGAGAGGGCTCTTTTAAGAAAGATTCTCAGTTTACTCAATCGAACTTAGAAAAGGTTGTTCATAAAGAAGGAAACAAAATTAATGTTGTACTAACAATAAATGGTTTTGAGTGCAGTTTTCTAATTTCGAAATAAATAAAAAAAAACAACCCTCAAACAATATTTAGACTTTTTTCATCAATGAGTTATCGTTATGATTTGAAATCTCAGCCTTTGGTGAAGTATATGACTTTATACACTGGAGTAACTACATCAGTTAACAGGAGAATATTATACTCAAGTAAGTGAATGAGGGAGAAATAGGAGGTATTGTGTGGGAAGAAGCTGGAAAAAACTAATAATGGATACGTCTCTAAAAAAAATAGATATCTGCATTGACTGCTTCTGCTCAATTCCTTTCATTGAAATGGATTTGGTAGCTTTCAGACTTTCCCAGAGCTAAATGCACAGCTGCTGCTACTTTGGCAGCAGTGCAAGACAGATCTTCGAGTGTTCCTGCTATGTTGGCTGCATGCCAAAACTTCCCTGAAAAATGCAAGAGTAAGAAGAAAGGAGTAATTCTGAACTGCTTCTATATCTGTGAAGCACGACTTGGATGGAATTTCATGAAACAAAGAAGCAGCAATTCTCTGGCCCAAAGGATTATTTCTTGGCAGTTTTCAAATGCCTATTGCAAAAAAGTTAGGGTTTTGAAGACTTTTTTTTTTTCTTTTAATATGAAAACCAGCTTATTTTGCTTTGAAAAAAGACAAGCAACAATGCCACACACAAACTACAGTTAAACTTGTTTCTGCAGATGACTTCTTTCAGTAATATGCAGTATAGAAATATAATTATCTTACTGGAAATTTTTGAGCGATATTAACATGAAATATTTTCCAAATACCATTCCAAACCTTTGAACAACTGCAACAAACATGGTACTGAAGTAATAATAATCCAAATTTACAGAAGTAAAAGAACAAGTCCAGTCTGAAACACAAGCTTTCCCGTGCCACTGCTACCGTCATAAACGCAACACCTATCTCTTGAAGAGAATACACTTGAAAGAGGAGCAAAACTGCCTGTGGCTCTTCAGCTGAAAACCTCTTGAGACTGCTAGCAGAAGCAAACATTACCATTGGTGGTGTTATTTGGACATATGTCCAGTGATAATTACATTGAAATATCCATAAGAAATCGATTGCAAATGGTAAATCACTTGAGCCATTACTGACCTGAAACCACGTTTAAAAACAACAGCGATTGAGAATGTCAATCCTTACCATTTGAGCTACAGCCTCTAGAAATAACCTACTGCTCCGTCTGAGCACTTCTCCGTTTCGAGACTTTGCATACCTAGCACGCTTTCAAGGAATGCAGGAAAACAAACTCAAACGTGTCTTGTATACAAATATTAGCGACATTTTCAAATTTGCAGGGCCAGCAACACACACAGAGCTCCTGGTTACAAGTAAATTCAGCATTTTTACAACTACAGAGAAAAATACAACACTGATCAACTATTTTCCTCAAGGGTTTTCAACTTCTGGAAAGCATCTGACAGTACCTGAAGGACACACATGAGATACATACGCAAATATCTTTGAAATTAAGCATGTGATCACGAAGTTGATGTTATGGTTCGCTGCATCTCAAAATACTTACATGTGTACATATATGAAATGATATAACGTGCACACAAGAACCTTTCAACAGCATGAAAAATAACACAGAGCCTTAATGCAACAAAATACTTGATTTGCTCTGACAAATATGCCAAATGTAGCCACATCACAACTGTAGCACTTTCACATGTTTAAAAACGCAATGAACATCACAGACAAGTAACAGGAAAGCAGGGAGGGGGGTGCAAAAAGGAGAAAGACCATCAGCTAGAAATTTCAGAGAGACACAAACTAAGAATAGGACTAAAATAAGAATTCACTTCTCCATTAACCTTGGATTTTCCAATGAGCATGCCATCTATTTCTGTTAATGTTAGTTATATACAATGAAGACTGAATCTTCCAAAGGGAATATCTATATCTGATTAGAGTCTGGAGAATTAAAAAATTCAACTGTATCAACAGCAGCAACATTTGCAGGCCAGTATAAGAAATTCAGAATAACGCAGACCAGAATAAGGAAACCCTTAGATGTGTCACTAGCATGATGAAACTCTCAACTACAGAAACATTAAGCTTTCAAAGACAGCATAATTAAGAGTCTTCAAAAGCTTCCTCCTACAAGTTCGCTAGCAAATAAAAACACACAGTCATTACTAATGAAAATAGGCTTAGCTAAACCTGCTGTTCCTGCAAGGAAACAGTTTCCAACAGACAGCTTTGCTTCATAGAACATGAGAATAACAACAGAACTTAACAGTTACGAAAAAAAAAATACCACCAACTCCTTAAACAACACTTCCATTCCAATCATGCCTTTAAAAACAGTGAGAAAGCATTCATCAGGACGCAGGCAGAACAGAAACAGGCTGACAAAATTGTGTCTGAGCAATTTTTGTTATAGAAGAAAAACAGAAGTTAACATACCTTTTTGGATTGCAACAACAGTTCTGTTTCAAGAAGCAAAACTCGACTCAACAAGTTATTCCAGTCCTTCTCATCTATGATCACCTTTCCTTTCAGTTTCTCTTCTAAACCATGTAGTTTATCTTCCATCCAGTCTAGCTTATGAAGCTTTTCCTGGCAATCAGCAAGCTGACTCTTTAGGAACTCAATCTGAGAATTATCTTCTAGGACCTGAAAATATGGATAAGAACACGTCCTCTAATTTCAAAATAGATATAATTTATCATTTGACCAATGAAGTTAAGTGGAATCTTCCTCAAGTTCAGTAATCATATCCTGCTACTTTAGAAAATTATTTTTCTTTTAGAATTGCCATAACATGCCTATTTGTGGAATTCAGCTTTTAAAAGAAACTGTTGACAGAACTGGCTCTTAAAAGGACAGTACAATTTAACTGACTTTTTTTTCAAATTTTTCAATATATTTATTATATATCTATTAGTTATACTTAAGGAGCCCACAGCTATCTTTTTAAAATCTTTATCCCTGTAGAAAAGTCCTCTAAAAAAAGTTAAGAATACATGCAGAGAGAATCTTAAAATAAAAGTTCTTACTTGTTCACATTGAACTTCCACAACATCATGATCTGGGCACAATTCTTCATTACCTCCCTGTGCTGGAAGAGGTAGTGGATGAAGGTCATCACTAACTTCATTTCCTGAGTGCCGTTCTACTTGAGGCTTCTTTTGAGTGTGTTAAAAAAAAATCAAAAAAAAAAAATCACTGGTGTTATTTATTACAAGAACATTTCAATTCATCAGCCAAGTAACTGAAAGAAAAGACCTCTCATTTTAGTATCCATTGGTTTAAATCTGACAATCTTATCCCAACTGGTTGCACAACACAGAAAGTAACAACCGGTAGTTTAATCTAAAAAAAAAAAAATCATATAGATATGAACAAACTGTAAAACAAATACGAACAGACTTTACCATATGTAGTGCATACCCTGGTTCCCTTCCATAAACAGTAATGAAAGCATTAATGTCCTCTCTTATTGTAAGGGTTCTTAGATTTCTAAGCGTGGATTGGGAGGTATGAATCTCACTGTACGTATTAACACATGTATAGATAGTTCCAACATCAAAACCAGCACTCAAACATTTAGGGGGAAAAAAAAAAAAAAAGACTTTAACTAGGAAGATTAGAACTCTCTCTTTTCCTTGAGAACTGTTGGCAAAATAGCCCTACTAACTACACATTTCATTTCCTTTGAATGCTTCCCTTAGAGAGAACAAAGGAAGAGAGAAATTTTGCCTTTCTTTCCAGGTGGATTAAGTCCTATGATCACTACCTAATGATTAAGAACCCACAATTAGTAGTTTTGTGCAGCATCTTAACACTTACAGATTCCTACATGTTCTAGTGAAGCTGAAACTCTCCTGTTCTAGGGAATTCTTAATACACTCACATATACCCCTCCTTCAATTCTACCATTCAATGACAGAAGTACCAGGTAAGTCATTCCACATATTTACTTTGTGACGTTTTCCTCACTGCTAAAAGCAGTGTTTTCCTTCTAAATAGAAATCATCAACATTTAACGGGCAGTCACAGTCCTAAAAGTTTTGTACAATTTTACTTTGCACCCTTATAGCAGAAAGTATTAGGAAAGTTGTCTCTTCCAGAGGCCAAGAGTAGCATAAGGCATAAAATCAAGTGTTACTCTTGTAAAACTGAAGCCAAGAGGAACGTTACATTAAGAAATCTTGGCTGAATAGATTCAGACAAAAAAGTAAAAAGTGTTCTGAAAGCTATGTTGAAAATACCGCAATGTTAGGCCAAACACACTTCAATCCTCAAACAGGATGTACATTCTTTTTCCAATTGCATATTCGCTTTCACTGCTGTCCCGCCATCTGATACAATTCAAATGGCAGACAACAGGACTAGATCGTTACCATCAAGACTTTGAGATCAACTACTCAGCACAAGAGAGCAGTATCCTCTGTATGTCAACTATTATTTCAGTCAACCACATTTTTGGGGGAAAAAAAAAAACAACTAGAAAACAAAACAAAGCTGGTCAGATCAAACATTAAAACCTAAACAAAAGCACATATTCCAGAAACAGCCCGACTTGGTATAAACGAGATTAACCTGTAGACATACAAGATAAAAACTATTTTCATACCTGTTTGGAATTCAGAGCACTGCCACTAGGATCAGCAAGGACATTACCACAATTTGACCATACTTCATATTTAAAAGATCCGAGTTTTTTCCTTGTTTGGGATTTAACCTTCAAAGTGAAGAGAAGAAAATATTATGCTTCTAACACAAGAATATTTTTGAGTTACTTAATTCCTTATTTTTTTTCACCACACAGTTGATAATGTCATTTTCTGCCATCATTGACAGGCAGGAATATTACACGGTACACAGAAACAGATTTAAATCTTTGCAGCAAAATAACATCTGAAAATATTTAAGTATGACCCAAATTTACAGAGAAAATAGATCTGGAAGTGAATGACATATTCATATACTCATAAATGTCTATGCAAGGCTGCATGAAAGCTAGTTGCAAAGAGGAAAGACAACTTGCACCAGAGTTGAAAGACAAATATGAAAAAAAATGCAGTTATGCCCCCAAAAGTGACAAATGAAGTATACACAAGTCCTGAAGACTGTTATAAACTCAAACAAAACAAAATCCTGTAAAATATGAAGACTGAAAATTCCTTTTACTAAAGCATACACTGATACACAGCATACAACGATGAAAAACGCCTTAACAATGTAAGACAAATATGATTAATGAAAATAATCAGATTTGAGATGTGAAACACACTGAAATACAAGTACAGGTGTCACGTTTAAATTAAACGTTACCAGAACTTCAACGTATCAGATGATTTTGCTTTGTTTTTAAAATCTACCTGAAGTCTACTGAGTTACACAAACATTCACTATGTTGAGAAGTGTAAAAGAAAATATATCACTTACTGTAAATACCAAATACTAGATTTATCCTCATTCTAATGGGTTTTTGTTTATACTATGAAGCATTGGCAGCTTTGTGTCTTTTCTATACCTGATAGCACTCAAGTATCTTACAATGGAACTTCATACTAATTTCCCCCCTATTTTAACTATCAGCGATGCTGCACCTTCAAATAAACTGGTCTTCAGCTTCTATCTGCAGCACCAGGCATGTCAAAAGAAGTTATTATTTAACCAGTACCTTATTCGAGTTACTTAATTCCTTATGTTTTTTCACCACACAGTTGATAATGTCACAAACAATCTGCATTTTTCTTTCCGCAAACCCAAACTGAAGAAATTGCTGTTTTGTTAAAATTGGTTTATATTGAAATTGATCTCGAAGAAGCTGTAAGAAGATAAGAGTTTACTCCGCTGTCAAAATCGCCACACAATTTGTTGTAGAAATGGCATGCTCAGGTTCTTCTTTTTCTACAATCTTTTCTTTCATTCTGCACTTCAGCATTTAAACCTTTTCTCATTTGGTTATTTATATATTCTCAGCTGTTTCTCTTAACTAGACTTTAAACGTACCTCTTCCAGAAACATTTCATTCACATCACTCTTGTAAAGTTTAACTCAGTCTTAAGACCCATGAAATGAATTACTGTAGACATTAATATTTAAAAACTTAAACAAAAAGTTTCCAAAGTGAACGCACAATAAAAATCTCAGCAAATGCGTCAGAGGGCTAAGTAAGGCTCCCACAGAGCCTCTTTGTAAAGGAGTCTCTGTCCTCCTCAGACGGAAAACTAGTCTGAACAAGCTAGTATTCCTTAATACATCGAGTCACCTTTGATAAAAATGTGCTTATGGATAGCTCAAAGTTATTTTTATCCCATTAAGGATTTGATTCCAATTTATAAACTGTTAAATATCGGACTTTACATGCTAATAAGGCATGGTGTTTTAAAATAGCTGTATTTCTTAATTGTGCTTTCACTACAATTATTGAAGCTTGCTGTGATTTTTTGCTGGTTATTTCTTCTAAGGTCATTTCTATAAAAGCATAATAAATATTTCAGTATTGTTCAAGACTAACATAAAAACATAATATTACTGCTTCTGCAACTGTCGCAAAATTGAAATGAGGCTAACAACATCCATCCTTATTTTCAGGAAAATCTAAATAAAGACTTGCCACACAGTGACCTACTACTCATCTTAAATCCTAGCAGAATTACAATTCACATTCATTGCCAAAAATTTTCCCTTTCTAGTAACACTCATCCTAGACTTAATTCTTATGAGGCCATACTAAAAACTGTGTCTCCTCCGCAAAGGACATGAAGAGAGATACCTTATAAATAGCTTCAATAAAACGCAAGTCACTCTTTGCTGTGAGCTCCACATCGCACTTTACCAAAAGTTCCGCTATGTGAGTTGAAAAAGATGTAAAAGAATAGCTGATGATAGGCAAAAACGCAGCTGGATCACCCTTTACTAACCTATTGAGAAATAAAAGTATTTTACACAGCAGAAGATAACAGAAGCCTGTCATTACATTGATTCAAACATTTAACTTGAAAGGTGTTTTAATACAGACAGTACATTATACGCAAGTATCTCCTTCATTTTAAGGTTTTCTTCCAGGCACATCTCATTCAGCACTCTTTACTGTTATCTGTAAAATGCTCAAAACAACATTTTTGGGACCCTCATATAATTATAACATTGTCAGGTCTAAAGCCCACCAGCATTTCCATCTCAAGATTCAACACCTTTTTTTTTCTTAATCTTTACAGGATGAAATGTCCTGGATAAAGTTTTGGTAGCACTTACAAAGAAATTATAATAGTGAGAGATTAATCCAAAAAAAGAGAAAAACAGCAGAAGAAAGAAGAGCAAGATAGTGATACACTTCAGGATCATTCTAAGCACTGCTCAGCACAACAAAACTGCATCCTTTTATCTTCCAGTTCACATGTATCAAACCCCAACATCCCACAGACATATGCTGTGCTTACTCATCACTGGGTGCAATGCTAATATTCATACATATCTTGTTTACACATCTTGCTGTCATCATGTATTCGCACAAATACATTAACATTGCCACTTACACTGTATAATCCACATCTCTTGGGTAATTTAACAAGCGAAGTCCTTGTTCTATTTTTCTTAAACTTCCTTTTAGGTCTCCTGTTGCCATTATTCCAAATGCTATTCTTCTTTCAGATTATTAAATAAATATAATATAGTACATTCTCCTCCTTAAAAAAAAATATAATTATGTACACAAAGATTACAAAACACAATAGAATTATCACTGAAATTCAAAGGTTTTTGCTCCTCTTTTCTAGACAGTACTATTTCCTAAGTGTTACAATACAGCACAGAGCTAGGGCTCAATACCAATTAATATCAGTCATCGTTTCCATTCATTCTAGATGGGATCAAGAAGTAATCCTCAATCCAATCAACTACCAAAGATCTTCAAAGGTAAAAGACATCTGAAAGCATATTAAGAATTTAAGGCTGACTAAATCCACTAAAACTGAGTGAAAACAAGTTTCTTTGCTGTTTCAAAGGAGCAGAAGCTCCACAAGCTGTAAAACCTTCTGCATTTTTGTCCCTGCCTATGGCAGGGGGGTTGGAACTCGATGATCTTCAAGGTCCTTTCCAACCTAAACCATTCTATGATTCTATGATTTTTCAGTTTAGAATGCTTCTTATTCTTTTTTTCAGCTGGACCCAAGCTCACTGGCCGAAATTACCGGTTGGTAAATTCTTAAATGGAGGAAGAGGATACTGGGCGGGGGAATAAATTGCCATAAGTGATCTAGAAATACTGGTAACTCCGCCTGGCTGGCAGATAGTAAAAAGAAACACCTGAAGCAGTACCTTCAAATATCAGTATTAATAATAATAATAATCTTTAAAGAACCTTGTTCCTCACTCCATTGCTTCAAAATACATTATATTTAGAGATAGCCTATGAATATTATTCACTGTATCTTGCATCTGTTTGTTTATAAGAAACCAGTATTAGTTCTTCTCCAACGTAAGCCTTTAAAAGCACAGACTGGGTGATAGACCAGCTCTTAAGTCATAATTGAAAACAAACGGCCTGCATCTTGGCACTCTGGACAGACATTGAACCTGAGAAAGTCCATTAGCAAACTGGGAAACTCAGTGTTTTTTGAATGATTTAGAGAAAAAACATTGGGGCGTAAGTACAGAAGTACAAAAAGTTGACACTTCTTAAAAAAAGAGTTCTCCTTCCTCACATCCTTGAGATTTGCTTGTGACTGGCTTAATGCTCTACAGTACTTACCCCCAAAAGCCACAGTAAAAGTAATGATTTCAGCCATAAAGCCTTAAACCAGAGATTTACTGTTCAATTTTCCGCTAGAACATGGGAGATAATTGTCTGCCTCTATCTACAATGAATTTCTTTTCTTGCCAGAAAATAAATACTTTAAAGCCTAGCAATCCAAGCAGTGAAGAGGCATTGCCTGACAGCCTGAAGATATATTCTCAAAATAGCAAATTTTATATAATTTCTCTTGCTGACACATGAGATTCAGACCAAAAAACCAAATGCTCCAAAGAGGTTTTGTCTAGCCTTGTCAGAAATCAACTCCGATGGGTACTCCAGTTTGCAGATTTCTTATTTGGTTCTACTCATTAAACATTGACTCTTTTTGAAAGGAACTTCTTGACCACACACTTCACTTACAGTTAAAACAAAAAACTACAGTTAAAGCTTGCACTCACAATGGTCTGGGTTTGGGGTTTTTTTTTGATTGTTTGTTTGTTTTTTCTTGTTCCTCTATGCTGTTTAAATCAGCAAGCTTCAAGAAGCTGAAGATCTTCACATGCGTTCTGCCCTTGTTAATGCATTTTCTTCATATTTAATTATTAGGTTCTTCCTCTTTAATCATTAGGTTCTGGGTTATTAGTCATGCTAAATATAAGTACACAACACTCATTGTTAGAGACAAGGGACAATTTAACCTCAAGTATTTGGAAACTGAGGCAGCTATTCTTCCTGCATTACCTTACAAAGTGATCCACCCTACGGTTTTGCCAATTTAACCTCAAGAGGAGTTTCAAAGAGTCTGATATAAAACTGAAGATCTAATCTGCAATGCAAATACTCACAGAAGACACTCTCAAAGGAATTCATCTAATCAAATAGGCCGTTTCCCTAAAGTATCATCAATTCTTTCTACAATGGACCTCTGGATGCAAAAACTAGCAACTACCATCACTACAAACTGAATCATAGAACGGTTTAGGTTGGAAGGGACCTTAAGGATCAGGTAGTTCCAACCCCCCTGCCCTGGGAAGGGACACCTCCCACCAGCCCAGGTTGCTCCAAGCCCCGTCCAACCTGGCCTTGAACACCTCCAGGGATGGGGCAGCCACAGCTTCTCGGGGCAACCTGCGCCAGGAGCTCACCGCCCTCACAGGAAAGAATTTCTTCCTCATATTTAAAACTGAGAGGAAATAGAATCATAGAATGGTTTAGGTTGGAAGGGACCTTGAAGATCATCTAGTACCAACCCCCCTGCCATGGCCAGGGGACACCTCCCACTAGACTAGGTTGCTCAAAGCCTCAGCCAACCTGGCCTTGAACACTTCCAGGGGTGGGGCATCCATGAATTCCCTGTTCCAGCGTCTCACCACCCTCACAGTAAAGAATTTCTTCCCAATATCTAATCTAAATCTACCCTCTTCCACTTTAAAACTGTTAACACTCATTCTATTGCTACACTCCCCAATAAAGACTCCCTCCCCATCTTTCCTGTAGGCCCCCTTTAAGTACTGGAAGGCCGCTATAAGGTCTCCACAGAGCCCTTCTCCAGGCCGAACAATCCCAACTCTCTGCAGTCTGTCTTTATAGGAGAGGTGCTCAGAATATTCAGAATAAAGCCAGGCAACAAAGTTTTAAGAGTTGGTAACCTAGAGCTGCAAGTGGTTTAAAGAACAACTCTCAAAATCACATATGGTATTCAAAGAACTAATGAATGTCAAAAAAAAAAACCACCTACCAACCAAAAAAGCATATAAATCACCAAGTCTCTTGGTACCCCTAGACCAGACAGAGAGCAGGCCTCCCCGCTTGGCCCCGGGCCCCCCGGCCCTGAGGGGAAGGGGGGGGACGGACAAACCGCCCGGTCCTGAGGGAAAGGAGGGGGGACACGGGATGGGACTAAACGGCCGGGCCCTGGGGGGGTGGGTAACGGGGGAGGACAGACCACCAGGCCCTGAGGGGACGGGGGGGGACACACGGACAGACCACCGGGCCCTGAGGGGACACGG
>VUYV01000185.1:830168-859982 GCA_008711295.1 Anarhynchus alexandrinus | reverse complement strand
GGGGGGGGGGGGGGGGGGGGCCGGCACCCGCTGGGCCAGGCCCGCTGAGGGAGGGCGGCCCTGCCCCGGCCGAGGTCCCCGGCTCCGCTGCCGGCCGGTCCCCGCTCCCCTCGGCGGGGAGAAGGGAGGCTCGGTGAGGCGGCGTCCCCTTGGGCGGGAGGGTCGGGCGGAGCCGCTGGAAGCTCCGGTGGGGCCGCCCGGAGTCGGGGCCGCCCGGAGTCGGGGCCGCCCGGAGTCGGGGCCGCCCGGAGTCGGGGCCGAGGGGCCCCCGGCGGGAGGGGTGGGGGGAGCGGCGGGCCCTGGGTGCCCGTGAGCGGAGCCGCAGCGGCGGTGACATCGAAGGAAGGGGCTCGGGTGGTCGCGGTCGCACGGCAGCAGCCGTAGGGCTCGGGTACCGTAAAGCGGGGGGCGTGGGGGGGGGTGCAGCGGGAGTATTTTATTTAATAAAGCCGAAACCGGTACAGCTTAGGTTTAGCTTCTGTCACGCTCTTCAAACAATTCGTTATGCAGTGACAAGGTAACAGGAAGAAGACCCGATTTAAATTGAGATGAGACTCTGATAGATATCCGACAGAGGCAAAGATCAGCAATTTATAAACCAGCTCGGTGTTATTTTTACTGTGATGGGTGTTACAGCTAGGCTATCACGAGGTTTTGGTTATTAGCTAAAAGTTACACGGCTGGCAGTTTGGAAACGTACGTTTGAGTGGCCTTTTGAATCTGGAAATTGAAAATGTGTGTTTAAAATAACTTAAAAACCTAGTTCTGGGCACCATTAAAGGGGTTCGTAATAACAGTGGGTTTGCTCATCTTGTTTTATGAGTGAGTTCTCAAAGCATCCATCCTGGATTGCTACAAAGCTGAGAGTAATTGCGTGATGGGGAAAATAAGATGTGATTTAACAAATGGCACATAAGCTGCTGAATAGCTACACGCATATTAAAGCTTGTGGATTTCCGGCAGCTGGTTCTGGAATGGTTTAAATTGTGTCTTGCTTTGTTTCTTCTCTGAAATTCATTCAGTTGGTACTTAAAATAGAAAATATATAAATTTTTTAAATCATTTTCTACATTTAAAAAGACTTTAAATGATTTCTAGAGTGCTATCTTCTGTGTAAGTATGTAAGGACATTATAAGCAGGCTAGTTTCTGGAATGATGTGGTTTTTTTCTGTCTTGGAGCCACTTTCTAGTGTTAAATAATTTAAAAGTGATTATGTTGTTGGTGATGTATTGCAATTAGCTTTTGTGTGGGGAGGGAAACCCTTTGAGCGTCAACAAAAACTGTTGATATTCTTGTTAGCTCAGTATTCCTCAACAGAATGTATTTTGTGAACAGGAACTTCTAGCTGAATATTTCAATAAAATTATTAAACTAGCAACTAAAATTTGGATATTTGATTTAGGGCTAAGTAGCCCTAAAGTAGCTCTAAGTAGGAAAACTTGGTCCTCTGCGACCACTACGGAATTCTTTACAAGTATTGCATATGGAACAGAAAGATAATCTGACTTTGAAAGAGGCTTGAAAGCTATTATAAAACTGCCAGAAGCTTATCTGATAGCATAAAGTTCACTTGATAATTCACTGGGCACAGCCTTTCTATGAACTGTTTCTGATAATGCTGCTGGTCTTTCTCATCTTTCTGGTGTATTATGGTTATGAAACTTGTCACAATACGATTCCTAATGATCTTCACAGCCTTGAATTTCCTTACTCCTTTTTTTTAAACTATGCCCAGATAATTAGTATTTTCAGAAGATTTTTAACAGTTGGGAGTTAACAAATGTGTATATAAATCTGGCTTTGTTATAATGATATAAACTAATGTCAGGAAAGATGGCAAAAATGCTAGCAAAATAAATTCCTTGATTTGTCTTACAAAAAGTTGCCTCAACAAAGAGATTTCTGTATTTAACAGAACTTCCCTTTCTCTCTACTTGAAACACAGAGTTTACATAGATTAGGTTCTCTCATTCAATCTCATGTAAAATGTCAGGTTTAATATTGTAAAGTTGTCACCTTTTTTCTTGCTGATTTCTATTGCTTTAGTGGTTAAGGACTTGAAATAATGATGAGGAATTACAAGCCCTCACTCCTGGTTCTCTCTGTCCCCGAAACTAGTATTTTGCTTTTGGCTATTTTATCATTTTGTTTAGAGTCAGTGCTATATTTTCAGGCAGATTTTATTTTTGTTTTTATGTGAAGAGCTACACTGAGAAAGTGTGCAGATTCTATTTGAGTAACATCTACATGTTTGTGTATACCTTTACCTGTTTCAACCCCCTAAATTTTTAACATAATTGAATGGAATGATCATCGTTATTCAGTCATTCGGATCATCTGAGAGTGAACACAGCCTCTAAATTTGGCATCTGCATATTTGTAAGTGTAATGCCTTGTTGGGCAGTGTTCAGTTTACTCACAGGGCTAAGGTCAAGAATTGCTTGAAGCCTCTCAAGATATTTAGAGATATCTGTTTACTAAGTACTGTACTTAAGTAATTAACAAGCTCATATACAGTGCCTAGCAAAATGGGAACTTTATCTTAATTGAATCCTCTAGTGCAGTGATAGTACCCCTTTTTGAAATGTTGTATTCGCTGAGAAATATTCCTTATCCGCTCTTTTCATCCCTTAGGAAAGTCTCCTCTCCTCCTTCCAGCCTGTGGCTGTTACTGCCTACCCACTCAAACTGGTTTTTAGCTGGGTGCTTCCCTGCACATCGCTGCATGCTCTGCCTGCTCAGCAGGGGCGATAGCAGCAGCAGCTGGAGCTGGAGTGACTTCATGGGTTTATGCTTGTAGTCCCAAATGCCAGTCCTGGCAGGCCTACAGCTGATTCATGTAATAGCGCTTGAATTTATTGTAACAGCGCTTGGTGATCCTCCATTGGGATGAAGGTTAGTAACGTCCTTCTCCTTGGAGAGAGTTAGTTGTTCAAAACCAGAAAAAGGTGGCACTGAGCAACTGCAGCTCTCGGAACGTCTCTTTAAAAAAAGTTGCTACCTCTTATCTTAATTTAGATAGGCAATGAAAAATAAAGGCAGAGCTCTTCATCTTGTGAAGAAATAAGTTTTATTTATATCTAGAAGTTTCATAAATTAATTGCAAACACCGTGAATTACCAAGGCCCACTTTCATCAGACCGCTCACTGTTGTGTTGCCAGTTTTTAAATGGCAGATTGTGGTATAGCTTCCTCTTGTGAAGCAATTTTACCGGTAGCCCTAAGGACTTCAAAAAAATCTATGCTGGTCTCAGGAAAATGAGAATACCTTCTTTATGCATACATTCCTGCAGCCAGTTGTATATCCTATTTATGGTGTTATTCAGTAAGCTTTTTTTTAAAAAAAACCTTGCCTGATAATTTATAGCAGTTGATCATGGTTTAACCTGCCTCTGTATGATAAAAAAAATTAAGCCCAATATATAACTGTACAAGAAATGAGAATAAAAATAATGATGAATTTATGTAAAATCTTGCATATTACTAAATTGAATTTAATACATGTGACTACAGTTTCTTCACAACTGTGGCCTTATTTAGAAATGAATTCTTGAACTTCCCCTGAGTGGATGCTTATGCAGATGAATGCTTCACCAGCCAGCTGAACCTGTCTTTTGTCTACTTCCGTCTTGGTTATGCTTTTTTTTTTCCCTATAATTTCTCTAATGTCTCAATTTTTCTCCCATAATCACTAACCACATCCATGGCTCGTTTCTTTCTGCTGATGTAGAACAGTTTCCACTCATGTCCAATATTTAACAGTTTTAAAGCCCCATTTTTAATTTCCTGTGCTCATAGAATATAAATAATTTCAAATACATGTGAGATACTACCAGACCAGGCCACGAGGGTTTCTTTCTTGAAAGTCAGCATCACAAATCTGCAGATTCCTAGTATGATCACTTTAGTGATCTGTCAGCATAGCAAAGGTTGAAAAATAAGATAAATCACCCACCATATATACAGTACACGTGATGGGATAAAGACAACGTTCCCATACTGAATTAGTACCATTTATGGTACTTTAATTTTCCCTCTTGGTAAATAGAGGTGGTTACTGAAACTTGAGTTGTGGCATTCAGAAATCTCGGTAACTGAATAACATTCAGGGTGTGTTCTTTTTATTACTATCTACAGCAAAGTTTGACCAAAGAAATAACAAGCACAGTGATAAGTAAGATAAAGAAGCCGTATCATGAAAGTTTTTATGCTGCTGTGCAGGAAGGCTTGAGAAGATATTTTGGGTGCTCGGAAACAAGAAACTGAATCCTTAATGCATTATCATTGAAGTCGCTAAGCTTTGTCTTAATGTCAGTCACAGCCTAATGTTGTGTGCTGCCCACTACTCAGGATGTTTTTGTTTTTCCTTGCATTTTGTAGCACTTCATTGACTCCAACTAAGCTATTTGTATTAAATTTTAAAGGAAGTCTGAAGATAATAATTCCAAATGTTCTGATGGTTAAGGCTTCTTAACTTGTATAGGACATAGATATGTTTGGTACTATTTGCAGAAGCTTATTGTTAATTTTGTATATAAATTTTTGAAAAAATCTTCTATTTTTTTATGGTTTTTTTTTCAGTATTTATTCAGTTGCTCCACTGGAGACGGATTACATTGTCAGCATAACTTTGATAAAACTCGCTTTTTTTTTTTCTATTCAGATCAGTCCTACAGTTTTATTTTTCCAGTGTGTGTTGAGTCTATCTTACAAATATTTATAAACATTTAATTTGGATTTTATGTCCAGCAGGCTCGCAGATGGGTCAGGGACTCTGGAGAGTTGCTAGGAACCAGCAACTGCAACACCAAGGATACAGTGGACAAGGCTATCTTACCAGAGAACATGGTAGGAGGATAGCTACTAACAGTGTTTCCAATACAAGCCATCGCAAACAAGCCCAGGGAGGCATTGACATCTACCACCTGTTGAAGGCAAGAAAATCTAAAGAACAAGAAGGATTCATTAACCTGGAAATGCTGCCGCCAGAGCTTAGTTTTACCATTTTGTCATACCTGAATGCAACTGATCTCTGTCTAGCTTCGTGCGTCTGGCAGGATCTTGCTAACGATGAGCTTCTCTGGCAAGGGTAAGTGGGAGAAAAAAAACCTATTACCTGGACATAGTAAAAATAATTATTAGATTTTACATTTGTCTCAACACGTGCTTTTTGTTGTTCTAACCTTAGCAAAGGTTTCCGAAGTTAAATGAGATTTGACATAAGGGAAACATGAATATAGTGAAAAAATGTGTTATTCTGGAGTTCTCATTACTATCAGGTATTAGTGGAGATTGCTACATACAAAAGCACGCTCGGTACAAGTATACATGTGTATTACTACACACCTGTTGTTTGATATATCATGGGGAAAAAAAACAAGGACCTGTCTTCCCTTTTGTATTAGCTCAAAGCACACCTCAAATGTTTGTATTGTTACTTCTCTGAACTTCAAACAAATATCTAGCTTGAGCAAGCAAACCTATTCAGGTGAAGCTTCAGGTAGAAAGGGATGAGAACTCATCTACTATACTTATCTTAGAGCAACTTAAGTGTGTGGTTTTTGGAATATGGTGATGGAAGGGGGAAAGAAAAGGTCAGTTCTGCAAATGTGTCAGGTGGAATTTCTGCAGTGTAACAGTTGAAACACGTGAGTTTGTATGTCCAGAAAATAAATAAAGGAATGCTCTGTCAAATAAAACAGTATAAGATCAAAACTTAATGAAAAATATTTTCTTTGATATTTGGTGTTTTACCACACTAGGAAAGATTCATGAAATCATACCTATCTTTAGAGTAAATGGTCAGTGGAACTTGTATCTTGTTTCACAACATAGTCTTACCCCTTAACTTAACAGACAGTAAGTAGTATTACTGTAATAGTTCGGTGGTTGTTCAGGACCTGTTTCTTTTCCTTTCATTGGGCTCTACGCCTCTTCCTTCCTCATCTGTTACTTTGCCCCTCTGCATTTGCATTAAGCAGCTTCCCTTCCTATCATGCTTTATGAACTCAGCAATAGGATAGTGTAATTGTAACTTCTCAGTCACAATTGTTCTGCTGTTGGGGACTGTTGTCTTGGCAGGAAACAGGAATTCTAGTGGAGATCCTGCTCAGCCTCTAAGTTTATGTAGATCAAATAGCTTGGCAGTTGAATAAGTATGCATTGCGTTGTACTCAGTTCTTGGTATAAAAAACACACTGAATACAAATAAATTCCCTGGACCAAAGCTTGAAGATATTCTTAATTGTATGCAGTATATATTCTTAACATACGGGGGGGGAGAAAATACGTGTTTTCCTCAGAGTTTATCTTGGGAAATAGCTCAGTCGTTTTTAGTGAAATCTTCCCAAATACTCAGTTCAAAGTATACATTTTAGTAGTGAAAATATGTCTGGATTTAGCAAATTAATGAAAATCCCGAATTGCATAATCTCTGTAGCCATTGTAGTCTTCAGTATTCCACATGTATTGGACGTGTTTGAGTTTAAGCTTTGGCTGCCATTCTGAACTCGGGCCAAATAAGACCCGTGTCTCTCCCACGTCCTCAGTGGCTACCTGCTGGGTCCTAAGCATTGGGCCTAATTATCTGCAAAACGGATGTGTTGAAGCAGAGCAACCCGTTCAATAAGGAGTCTAGATAACAATCGGAGTGCCTAGAAAGTGCACGTTCAAGGGAATTTCAGATGGTGTCATCGAGGAGACAGATGAGGGTCAGAAACTGATGAAACAGAGATAGGGAGTCAGGGTGGGATAGAAGGGAAAGAAACTGCGAAGTGATGGAAGATACAGAGGGATGGGGCTGGATCAAATAATTAGGACTGGTCAAGACTGGAAAACAGACGGTCAGGTGGAAAAGGACAGACGGAGAAAGCGGTGAGTGCAGATGTGGTGTCCCACTCACTGCACAACTGGGGCACAAGAAAAGAAACAACAGGTTTTTAAACTGTCATACTGCTGCAGGAGAACAGCTTGTCACAGCTGCCCAGTGCTCAGGTACCAGGAGTGCCAGAGGTCTCAGCTGTGTGGATGTCGTTACAATGCCACCTACTGGGATATGTTTTGAGATTGCACTCAAATACACCAAAACCTGTGTGAGAAGAAAACAATAATCATATCAATGAAGACTTTAGCAATGCACATGGAAAAGGCTAAATAACTAAGTGTCACGAGCAACCTATTTCTGACTTTTCCTATAGCTTGAATATTTGGCTTTGCGCTGTTGATTATGTTTTGCTTCTGTAAAATACATGAAATGCAGACAAGAATTTTGATAACAGACTAATTCTATTTTCATAGGTTGTGCAAATCCACTTGGGGTCACTGTTCTATATACAATAAGAATCCACCTCTAGGATTTTCTTTTAGAAAATTGTATATGCAGCTAGATGAGGGCAGTCTCACCTTTAATGCCAACCCTGATGAGGTAAGTGAACTGTTGTAATAAACAGTTAAAATAATTGTGATTGCTGTTTTATAATTATAGCCATATTAAAAGCTGAGTTTTAATAGGTGTTTGTTTTACTGTAGAAATGGTTAATACCAAGTTACAGCCCTATCCTGATCTTTTTTTGCATATGGTACCTGTGCACATCATTTACATGGCTTGCCTCTTAAGTGCTCTGTACAGCGGTCTGACCTATGGATGCCAGAAATTCATAACCATGTATTGGCTTAGGAACAAGGCAGAGATCCTAACCGAAGAGACAGTGGTGAATTTAAAAAGGACAATAATACGCTTTCATAAATTAAAATGCTTTTGCAGAGTATGAGTTCGATCCCATTTCAGTTAAAGCAGTTAAACCACGACAAGGTATAAAGTAACACCAATTAATTCTATGACAATTGTGGTTTCTTGTAAGGGGTTTTTAAATATGTGCACTATCAAGGAGCAAATCTTGAAATACTATGAAAAAGAGGTGCTGCTGAACTGTCCTAAAGATCAGTATGATTTGATTTCTGTGGATGTATGTTATGCATAAACATAATCTTTCTTTATAGTATATAACACTATACATTTATTTTCAAAAAATACCCCATGTCAAACCAAAAGGCTTCCATTTATTAATTCATGTAACTAACTGGAAAAGTTGGTTCTGCTTTCGCTCTGTCACCTTTCAAGGAAGAAAAGAGTTTGAGAGTAGACAACTTTTGCCTGGGAGATGGGCAATTAATGCCCAAGTGACAGAGAGAGTCTTCTGTGTACGAAACCACACTCCTGCTTCATGTTCCCTAGGAAAAGAAGGTACACAGTACTGAACGAAAAGTAGTATTAACTTCCTGCGTATATTTATGCACACAGAAGGAAGTGGTGATTGAATAAATCTGAATTAGGAAAAGGATTAAGAGACATGAAAAGACATAATTCCAGGAGCCAACAGTTCACTCTGCTGATATGATACAGAAAACGTGAACTTGTGACCACAGGGTGAAATAAATAAAGCCATCGTATGAATCATTACAATAATGTGATTTTGTTTAAATTCTTGCTTTATCTCATATTCTGCTTGCTAAAGAAACCCACTTCTTTTATTAGTCACAAATGACAGTATTTTGTAATTTCTCTGGTAGAGCTCTGACTTGAACTGTGGTACACAGTGCTGAGACCTCTTATCAGCACCTTGCCTCTTGAGTGATTAACATTGATTTTCAGCAGGAATTTAGTGAATTTAGTAATAAATGTAAAGCTTTTCAAATGAAACGCGGTATTTAGGAAACTTAAGTGTGTTTTGAAGAATATATCAAGTTTAAATTGGTAATAGCTTTGTCCACCCAAATTTTTCTTTGTCTTCCAATTTGTTTTAATGTATTTTTTCACTTATTATCTTAGTTTATAATATGCTGTTATATTCCAAGCTAATTTAAAGTAATCTTGGTAGGTTTAAAGCATTTGGAGCCTTCACAAAAGGCTGTGAATAAAAAAATTCATTATTTTTAAAGGAAAATACGATCTTCAAATTAGAGCTACCTTACAGTATACCTAAATTAGATTCTAAATTTATTATGATACACTTACTTCTTCTGGGTTCATCGTGGTTATACGGTACAATAGCAGTGACAACAGTCTGCTTCAGGCCTAGCGAGAGACGAGAACCTCAGGATATCTCCTAAGGGCTTCTGTTCCTCTCTCCCTGTGGAGCACCATAGCCTGGCAGGAACCATTCAGGGCCTGAGTTCCAGGAGAATTCACCAATACTATTGCTTTTATTGTTGACGACTGTGATATTGGCAGAATTATTATGATAAGGACACTGTGACTGGAATTTATGATATGACATTCCACTATTACGAAATTGCGTCTCGAATTTCCTGCCAAACTCTGCTTTACATTTGATAACAGACCTGATCAAATTACTGTAAAAATAGGAATACTTACAGCCACAGGAGCAAGATTCTCCAAAGGACACCGCCCATGTCATGAAAATGGGTAACCAGGCTCCACAGCAACAGCTCCAGAGCTAGCGGTGGCTCACGGGGTAGGGAAGAGCATCTCCACACTTTGTGGTAGGATTCTCTGGTTAGCCATTGTTGTGTGCATGGTGTTGTGATATCTGCTGTAATTTAATGTATTGGTTGTGTGCATGAGCTTGCTTAATTCATGGCAGGTGCTCACATTCTGCCAGAAGGATGTGCCTAATCGCATTACACGTAATCTGAAAAAAACCCTCCAGTGCATGTTTGGTTTCTCATTATTTTTTTTTTGTTTGTTGTTCTTGTGGGTTGTTTTTTTTTTCATGTGGCAGCACCATTGTAGCCAAGAGTTTGGAACTCGGTTTTTGTTTCTTTGGGGAGAGGGGGTGGTTTAGTGTTAGTGTTAACACTTGAATATGAATATTGTTGTTTAATCTGCCTACGTGATCTCTGCTGTATTTTATTCCAAAGAGTGTATGGTGTATGTGAAATGTTTCTCATGCAGTGCTCATTTCATATCTCATACGCTTGTGACTCAGAACTTGTAAGCAACCAGAAGTTATTTCCCACTGTTTTGTATACCATTTCTAACTCCCTACAAAATATTTTGTCGAGTTTATTACATGGAGCTATGCTATGTAGTTAAAATTGGAACTGAAGGTGGAAAAGAGAATCCTTTGGTCAGGAAAGAAGATCTAATTTTTGTTTCATTCCTAATGGTAATGATTCTAACTGATTCTCTTTAATAGCATTTATTTTTATGGGTCTATTGGAATCCGGACTGTACTGAAACTCTCAGACTTTAGCGAGGTCAGGATGTCCTTTATGTAGCGTAATAACAATAAAATACAGTAAGACAGTGCTTATACTAAGCCTGGCGTTCCACTCTTCCGATTGTCTCATTCATTACCGACTGCCCTTAGTTTTGGCCGGGGAGGTCAGTTTTCTGACCTTTTCTTGATCATAAGTGAATTGTTAGCCGCTTGCACAAAGCTACCTTCCCTGACTTTTAATTGTAGATAGTCTGTAGAGGATGGAATATTTACTGTGCTGTATATTTCTAACCAAATTTTCTGAAAACTTACCCTATTTCGTGGTGATTTACTAAGCAAGCCAATTTTGAGATGCATTGATTTATCTGTCCTAAGAATATTAAAAGTATGTGTATGTTGTAGAGGCAAGAAGTTCTTTTGTATGATCTAAAAAACTGGAATGGACCAGACAGCTGAAACCTTTTGAAAACTCTACATTAAAGTCAGAGAACTTTAATCTTGTAAATTATTAGTTATGGATTCTGAGTAACACGAAAAATAATTCTGTGTTCTACTTGTGATTTCTGCCATCGTAAGCGTGTATCACTAGACTGTATTTTAAAGACATATAGTGAAAGAGACACTGTTTGAAATGTATGTTCTATATTGTGTCCACATTTGTCACCAAATGTGATTCATAACTTCGGAAAAGAATCTTAAAAACTCCTATTAGAAAATACAACATCAGTAGTGTTGCATTTTGTTCCAGAAAATGCACCATGAAATATGTTAAGATATTGCATTTCCTTAGACAAATGGGAACAATGGTACCATACATGTCTAATTATTATTTACTAATAATGTTAGTGTTACCTAGAAGCCCCAATCAGAAATTGAGGCCCTACTATGCCAGATACTACATACAGAATAAAATTACAGTCACTGCCCCCGAAGAATTTATCTACATCATTAAGCTAGTATTTAAACTTGAATTCCTATATTTCCTCAGCTTTTACTTAAGAATGTTTTACTTTTGGTGATCAAAATCATCTTTTTTTGAATACAGTACGGGCTAGAAAAAAAATCAGCATTTTATGTTGATACTTATGTAATCCTACCAAAATGTAAAAGCTTATAACTCACAGAATCGTGAATCACTGAAAAAATGTTAATGTTAATCTGCTACTAGGGATTTCCTTAGTCACGTTTTAAAACTATTTAAGCTAAACCAATAGAGCATGTGTACAACTGTTTAGGTGAAATTTGAAATTTCAAATATTAAGTTAAATTTGTCTTTAATGACAAATGTATTTGTCATATATTTTCCTGCACTACTTTTAAATGTGCGTTAAGTAAAAAGCTTGTCTCTCAGCTCTGACTTTGCAAACAATTCCATTTAAATATTAAAAAGAGAAATCATTTATAGTTGTAAAAAAAATACTGACTCCAAAGTTTCTGTGGCATTAACTTAGAGTATGTTGGGTTTGTTTTGTGTGCATATCCAAACGGAGATGTCAGAGGCAACTACAAAAGTTTCAATGTCAACTGCTGTTCTGAAATGCTCTGAAAGTACTCTTAGAGAGAAGAAAATCAGTGCAGACATGAAACCAATACTGAAAAAGTAAACTGTTCAATTTTGGATATCCGGTATGGATTAACTGAAGGAAAGGCTCTTGGGAAGAGGTGGAAACCAAACTCGGAGTGTCAGTGCTGTAACAGAATAGGGTGGTGAAACAAACATTGTGTGACTGGGAAAAAAGGAGCAACTGTAAAAAATAACATATTGAAATGCAACGAATGGCTCTTGTTGTTACTGTTAGTCTATAGTTATGATCTTTATTTGCAGTTATATCCATGAAGCTTTTATCCAGAGCTGTCAGACATGCAGTGGCAACATTCTTGCCACAAAGGCAGGGTGTCCTTAAGGCATCTTTCCTAATTCTCGAGTGCCGAGAACGTTCCAGGGGCAAGCAGGCTCCTCACCTGAGTTCGGCAGACCCAGAGCTACTGGAAATCGTGGCTGTCGCGCCTTTCCCCTAACTCCTCTTCCACTACATCAGAATGGGAAGAACGTACCCTGTGTGCTCATCCTGCATTGTTTCCCGAGTGTGAAAAAGAGCTCTTCAGCCCTGGTAGATAGTGGCACAGAGCTGCCTGCCGGACTTCAGTCCGAAGAGAATCACCAGATGACTGCTAAATAATCTCAGCATAGATTTTACTGGTGTGTAGAACTACTTAGTTCAGCTAGTATACCTGCCACGAGCAAGCGTTTTAGCTATCAAAAGTGATTTATTTGGAGTGTGGGCTCTGAGAGGAATTCAAGGCAGTGTTTACAGTGTTAGAAAAAGCAGATTCGATGACATGCCGTAAATCTTGTAAATAAATTTCATTTATTGTGAGCAGAATTTAAGAACTTTGAAGAGAAATCAGGTTTCTGTTGCTGCAAAGTATTTGTGGTTGCTTAGGAAGAAATATAAAGCAACTAAAAATGACGGCATGTGCTGAAGTACATTTGATTTATACCCTGCTTATTTGTGAAGGAGATGAGGAAAATGAATGACGAGACTGGAGTCACAGAGAAAGATATTGTCAGGCATCACGTGTGGTGGGGGAAGAGAGAGGGAATTAGAGACGGAGTAAAAATGCTTTGCAAAGCCTTGGTAGCCTGTCAGGTGAAGATCCTACATTGAGTGGAAATCTAGTGCATGAAAGAAATTACTCAGGGCATTTACTGTCAGAGAGAAACCAACCCACTGTCTGTCTCAAAAAAAAGGTGTTGTTTTCACCCTGGCTCACGTATGGCCTGCCAGGTATTTTCTGGGTATGTTGCAAAGTGCTTGTTAAATCATTGCAGCAGGAATACTGCTGAGACTTCCTCGCCAGGCTGCAGCTTCCATTGCCTTAAGCAAATGCTAATTACTGAAGCAAATGCATAAGTCTTGTGAAGTTGGGATACACATAAAGGAGATGTTCTGCTGCTAGTCTTGTATAAATTGCCAGAATACTTGAGGAATTAACATGCGGTTGATGTTTGGTTTGGTCTCCCATTTTTAGTTTCCTATTTAGCTCTAATTCAAGAAAGTACTTAACCTTATGTTGTCCATCTATATTATGGACAAACTTAAATATGATCTAATTTGGATTTAAATGCCACCTTATAGCGCAATACGTGTTTCAGTATGGTCCTAAATAAAGATTCTTCTTAAAATTGGGGTCTAAAATTACTAGGAGATTTTTTTTTTGTTACCTGTGAAAAACCTTTATATTTTTACTTATTTTATAAAACATTATTTTAACAACAACAAAAAAAAAATATGCTGATGAAATGCTCTTTTCTATAAACATATAAGCAAAAACTATGAGCTGGTAAAAGCTAGATAATATTATAGGTGTTTGTTGGCTTTTCACTTGTGTTATCGGTATCTTAAGCATATATTCTCATTTCTTTTTTGCTTGGTGTAATTGAGACTTTGCTTTACTAATCCACTTCATAAAACAACTTTCCAAACCTGCAATCAGCCCTGTGTTTCTTTTTTAAGCAAAACTGAAGAGCACTGGGGAGTTAGTTTACACACTGAATGACAGGTTGCCTCTACATCTTTATCAGAAGATTTATAAAGAAAAATATTTCAGAAGTATTTTAAAGGTGGTGTAGGTTGTGGCCTTGGTACATTATCCTATGCAGGAATGCGCTATCCTACACGTTTTACGTTATTTCGACGTGATGGTATAGTCAAGAGCTACTGTACTGCAGTATTGTAACACTGCTCTGTAATAAGTGCTCCGAGCCACTGCCAGCCCCTGCCAGGTTGCATTGGAACTAGTTGGTTAGTTATTCTCAGGTGTGGATTTTTGTTGTCGAAAAACGTGAACATTTTAAAAATCCATTAGTTTGGGTTTGATTTTATAGGTCATAAGGAAAATAGTGTTATGCTTTGGGATATTTCAATGAACAGAAAGAAACCAGGGTATCGCTGAAATATTTTTAAATGAAATTTGGCATGTGTGTTCTATAAGAAATGTGCTTGGCAAAGTTTGGAAAACTCTGGAAATCATAACAGGAATGTAAAATATACACAATTGTCCTATCTTTTTAAACTTTTTTTTTTTGTGTGTTAGGCACAGTGGTCTTATTTATGTGTATGCATATTTATATATGTTGATATTTACCTATGCTTTGAAATCAGCGTGCTTGTGTTATTTGCATTATTACACATTTAAACAAATGCATTTAATGCATCTATTTGAATGTGATACATCGTATACATGTGAGAACATTAGTGTTTCAATGAAAGATATTAAAGAATAAACACATTATGGCTAAGATTTTCTTATTTACAAAAGTTATGAAATTGAAAGTTATGGTCCCCGCAGTGTTTTAAATACAATTAAAAAGTATGAAAACCAAAATACTAGTCTACACTGTAAATAAATTATTAAAGAACCATCATGCACGTGATGGGGTTCGTAATTTTAAATTTCCTACTATGAGTATATGTAAAATCTCAACCATAACACTAAATTGTTTCTTTGCGTTTGATTTATACTTTTAGAGTGTATCGTGCATGTTGACATGTGAGTTTTGAGGAAGAGGAATCATTCTGAAAAGCAAACCGACTAATTTAGTAGGATTATATTCCTACATTGCCAAGTATAATACTTGTTCCTAAACACGGTATGAAGATTAAACATTTACACATACGTGTATTTTATCTCAGGGAGTCAACTACTTTATGTCCAAGGGCATACTGGACGATTCGCCCAAAGAAATCGCGAAGTTCATCTTTTGCACAAGGACACTAAATTGGAAGAAGCTGAGGATCTACCTTGATGAAAGGTAATTTTAATTTCTCTCGAGACATTTCCTCTTTATTTTCAATGTACAGCACCATTCGATGATATTTCGCTTGTATTGATGTAATTTTGAAGATACAAAAATGCAACTAAGTGATGCTGCTGCTAAATCTGAACAGTTACTCAGTTCAAGGATTTATGTGACACTAACACTTTATAAGAACCCCTGAAAATGCCACCTCTAACTAGTAAATCTCACATCTGTGCTTTTTCTGCATTTTTGCAGTGCTGGGCGTAAGTTGTTTTAAAGTTACAGTGAGCATTTAAACTGCATGGGATAATTTTGTGCTATACAATGTGCAGATTTTATAGATATTTTGCTGCCTTTTTCTTTTTTTTTCCCCCGAGGTTTCTTTTTTTCCCCTATCTGGTATGGTTGTTAATCAGAAAAAGCAGTTACCACTTCACCAAGTGATGACAGCTTTTGAGCTAATGTTGAATCATCTAGCCGTTAGTTGGTTGCCTGACCTTTCTGAAATGGAAGTCACAGCCACCTCTGAAGATGCAGTAGCGCTTTCTCTTGCCCTCCGGGGTACCTTCAGGATGGGGTAGAGCAGTATCAGGAGAGAGGAGCACCAACAGGTTCAAGCAGAGTTGGAAGAGGAGGAGAATAATAGCTGGACCTAAACAGGAGGAGCAGAGGGACAGCAGCGCTACTAGCAGGAATCCTCTCCTGCTTCTCATCCTCCTCAGCCTCTACCACTAAAGGAATGAAGGGAGTCACGGAATCGTGGAATTTTCAGAGTTGGAAGGGACCTCCAGAGCTCACCCAGTCCCACTCCCCTGCCAAAGCAGCACTGCCCAGAGCACAGCACTCAGCACTGCATCCAGGCGGGGCTTGGAAACCTCCAGAGAAGGGGACTCCCCCACCCCCCTGGGCAGCCTGTGCCACTGCTCTGCCACCCCAACCCCAAAGGAGTTTCTCCGTGTATTTGAACGGAACCTCCTATGTTCCAACTTGTGCCCAGTGCCCCTCGTCCTGTCACTGGGAACCACTGGAAAGAGTCTGGCTCCATCCTCCTCCAACCCACAGTCGTTCTGTAGGGCTGTCACCGCTGACAGTCCTGTGCTGTAAAACTTCAGAGTATCGATTTTGTGGGCGAGAGAAAAAAAAATACAAAACCATTTAACGTCTGAGATTACAAGTTAATATTGGCAACCCCTCCTGCCATGCATCCTCCCTTCGTAAACAGAGGGTAGTCAGGCACTAAAAATAAAAACTAGGTTTCTAAATGTTGAGACTCCCTTCTTAGTACTGAACTGTTTAATAGAAAGGATATACATATGAGAATATTCTTTGGTTCACTTCAAGTTTGCTTCCACATTTCCTTCAGATGTCTTTTGCACATCTGTTCATGTAGGGAATGCATTAGATGTTCCTGTGTTCAGTGGAAAATGCTTGAGACCATCGCACCCTGATGGACTTAGAGTTTGAAGGGGTTTTGTGGGCAAATTTTATCTAATTTAAGCCTGGTCTTAACAAAATACTCCTGTAACAGCTTCTAATTAGGCACCAAAATGTGTGACACACTTGAATCTCTTCCCTTTACTGTCCTTTTAATGGCTTTGTCAGGCAGTTTAAAGGAAACAAAGCCTTTATGTAGACTATAATTGATTATGGATATAAAGAAGCTTAGAATTCTGATTAATGTATATTTTTATAGTATTTGGCTACTATTGTGTCTGAAGAATACGTGTTTCTATTATCTTTGTGCTGTTAGTGATAATTTCCTTTGTCTTTCAGCAAAAAACCAAAGCTCATAAACTCTTCTAAAGCTTTCCTTTTTGCCTTTAAAACCTTCATTTCCATATTTGAACGGTTAAAAGAAACTTCTCTAATTACGTGGGATTTTCTTCTACCAGGCGAGATGTTTTGGATGACCTTGTGACGCTGCACAACTTCAGAAATCAGTTCTTGCCAAATGCACTGAGAGAGTTCTTCAGACACATTCACGCTCCTGAGGAGCGTGGGGAGTACCTGGAGACTCTCATAACGAAGTTCTCTCACAGATTCTGCGCGTGTAACCCCGATTTGATGAGGGAGCTTGGCCTTAGCCCTGGTAAGCAAAAAAACCTCTGATTCGGTGGATCGGTCTTTGTGTTTCTGGATGAGGCTACTGTTTACGATAGTTTTAAAATCAGCGAAATCAGCGCAGAAAGAAGGATTTCTGAACGTACAGAGGTGGCTTGGGAGGGTTCAGTATACAGGCATCGCCCCAGGTTGGAAAAAACAAGAGTAACACGCAGATTCTTTTCTTAGACCTCGCTGATAAGTGGGGTTTATTTTCCCGTTATCTTTCCTTCGCTTTTGTCTGTGCTTAAGCTCTGTAGTATCTCTAAGTTCCCTCTCGCGGGGACTTACACACTTAACATTTTACCCTGTGGATAGTCCCGGGGAAAAGAGAGGGAGTGTTGGGCCTCGCTCAAGTTAACGAGCGTTTCTAATTGGTTGGGGGGGAGCCAGTTTTCGGCAGCGGGACTGCTTACATATTTAAAGATAAGCTCTAGCAGGATGTTGGCCTTAGTTTACAAGAACTTCAAGAATTTGTTTAAGTGAATGCGCATAAAGCCCTTAGTGACTTTGGGATAACGTAGAAGTATTAAGAGATTTGTAAACGCTCATTTGGCAATGTGCTGACATTATTACTTCAAAAATTGCTGTATTAAATTTTATTTCACTGGGATACCCTTTTGAGTTGTTATACATGTCTATGTATTTATTTATATTTACTTATTATGTATGTGTATATAACTATAAGCCCATATGATGGAGACTGTAAGGTTCTTGGACAGGGAACAATATTTTTAATGACCACAGTTTCCTTTTTAATTCTTTTTAATTTATTCTCTCCTGTCTAGATGCAGTATATGTACTGTGTTACTCTTTGATTCTACTTTCCATTGATCTCACAAGCCCTCACGTGAAGAACAAAATGTCAAAGAGGGAATTCATCCGAAATACACGACGAGCTGCACAGAATATTAGTGAAGATTTTGTAGGGCACCTTTACGACAACATCTACCTTATCGGCCACGTGGCTGCCTAAAAGCACAATTTGCTAGCACTTAAAATTTGTAATTTTCAAAAACTACATCAATTCAAGAAATTAATTATTTTGTAGAGATGGGGGTTATTTTAGTGCTGGTCATTCTAACCTCTGTATGCAATCAAAGTTTGTGTGTGTAAGTGTGTGTATGTGCAAACTACCTTTTCTATCTATTTCCCGTGGGAACGGAAGGATTTGGAGATTTGTTTTTCATAATTTTTTTTAGTTTTGCACAAAACAATGCCATTAGTCTGACACAGCCATTTACGAATGTTAAACTGACATTACAGTCTAAGCTGACAAAGTGGTGAATCTGTGCATTAGATCGGCTTGAAACTTTAATAAGTTCATCCTTTTTAGAATACCATGTAATGTGTATATATTTAACTACAGAGATTTATAATCATAATTATTTTATTGTAAAATATTTTAACTAAAATTTCTCCTTTTATCTCTTAAAATAGTGTTGCACTTCTTTCTTTTGCGTTTTTTTTTACAACGCTGACTACCTCAGGTGCATTAAGTTAGAGAAACCGGTCTGAATACTACCATAAAGTTTATTCTAGGAGACGAGAGAACACTTGTAAAATATCTAAGCTGGCGTTTAATACTAGACTGACTAACCTGAATTAGCGTATTGCCAATCTGCTGTTCCCTCGATTGCGGAGAAGGTTACAGCCTCTGTTGGAGGTGAACCCCGACGTCACCTCGGGGTAGCCCAGGGCAATGGTGAGCGCGCTAACCTGCTTCGTGGGGTTACTGGGGACAAAGCACAACCGCAGTCATCTCTTCAGCGCGGTAAGCGAGGAAGAAACCTCACCGGGGGAAGCAGTAGGGGCAGCTAAGGTGTCGCTGCTTTCGGCTCCTTCCCTGGGGCCGTGAGTGCGGGTGGTGGAAACGGCCACACAAATCCGTACCTGGTGAGCTGTGGGCAAAGCTGTTAGGTGCTGAGCCTGACTGTGCAGGGCTGGAGAGCCGTTTCGGGCTCAGGGACTGAGTTACTCCCTCTAAATCTGTCATGTAGCGAGATCCCAAATAGTTCTAGATTTACGAAAATGCTTCGAAAATGGTTTCGGTCAGGTTGCGTCTTACGTTTTCTGGAGTGGGAGAATATTAGCAGTGCAACTGCTGTGCACGCACGGGAATTGAAGGAGGATTTGCCTGGGTTTCGGATAGCTCCTAGAGCAGTGCTTTTCTTAAATTGACATAACGTTGTTGAAATCGGATCTGTTCCTGGTTATGTTTGTTTACGTAATACTCAGCTGTCGCTAGCGGCTGGATTCATCGCGGTAGCAAGTAGATTTACCCTTTTTGCCTGCCGCACCACGAGGTGAGGTAGGAAGATATTCCTAGTTCTGTTTTACAGATAATTCTGATTTTTTTTTTTATGGCGGAAGCCTACGGCAGAGCCAGGAATTGAAGGCAGTCTGTACTCCTTGTAGGCACGCGCTTTGCCCACACTGCTGCTTTCTGTTTGGCACCGAAAGGGGGTTATGTTTGTCTTAAAGGAGTTGGGGCTGTTCAGCCTGGAGAAGAGAAGGCTCCGGGGAGATCTTATTGTGGTCTTCCAGTCCCTAAAGGGGCTACAGGAGAGCTGGGGAAGGACTTTTTACTGGGGCATGGAGTGATAGGACGAGGGGGAATGGCTTCAAACTGGAAGAGGGCAGGTTTAGATTGAACATGAGGAAGAAGTTTTTCACTTTGAGGGTGGTGAGGCACTGTCCCAGGTTGCCCAGAGAGGTTGTTGAGGCCCCATCCCTGGAGGTGTTCAAGGCCAGGCTGGAGGTGGCCTTGGGCAGCCTGGTGTGGTGGGAGGTGTCCCTGCCTATGGCAGGGGGGTTGGAACTCGATGATCTTCAAGGTCCTTTCCAACCTAAACCATTCTATGATTCTAAATACGAGCAGAGCGCTAACATAAGAGCTGCATAAATGACAGGGAGTGAAAAACGTAGCTACTGCTGCGATTTCAAGTGTTTAGTACATTTTGTTTATAGCTCTGCTCCACATGCAAGAATGCACCCAGAAAAAGTTGTATTTATTTATTTTTTCTCATTACGTTACCTTTAACGGAGCGTAAATGCCATTTGTGTTTGTGCAGCGGCCAAAGCCGAGAGGCGGCAGTACCGACTGCAGCCGCCTTCCAGCCAGGTTTTGCCGTCGCTCCCCTCTCCCGGGGTAACATCTCACCGCTTCACCCTGTGTCGTTTCATGCGTTTCGGAAGGCCCAAGGGTGCGGTCCGCAGCGGTCGGTTAATCCCAACCGCAACTGAAGGATATATGGCGCGTTGGGGAGCTTTTTTTAAGGCATGGGTAGCTGGTCCTGTTAAAAAAACAAACAAACAAACAAAACTAAAAAAAAAAACAAAAAAAAAACTCAAAACAAAAAAAAACCAAAAAAAGACAAGTTTTACATAACCTGTAAAGCCAACAATAAGGATAGGTGTCTCTCTGCTCCTTAAAGTCATCCTACAGGAAGGCTGCAGAACGTGGCTTTCTAGGAAACGCTCCTCAGAAGTTACACGCTTAAAGAGGAGAATTTGGTGGATTTTGAAATTGCAGCTGATCTTATGGGGAAATGTATTTTTCGCAAACACGGAGCGAGGCCTGATTCTCTTCTGGCTGCTCTTTCTGGTGACGTTGGCGATACTGTTGTTGATTTTGAACTGATAACAAAAATACGAATTGTTAAGCTGCGTTTCTCTTAATTTCTCTTAATTTACCCTCATCTCCCGTCCTCAAACAGATACAGAAAGCCTCCGGGCAGACAGAACCTGTGTTATCTGGAATAGATGAGCGCATCATTTACCGAGGTTTAGAAAGCTTCAAGGCCAGCGTAACAGCCGAGGCGATAAATTACAAAGAGGATGATTGAGCTACGGTTTCCGTAAGACGCGAGTCCCGGGGGAGAGAACAAAACCCGACCCATGCGGATTTGCGTAGAGATAACCGGCGTCCCGTCTTGGCGACGGGATTCCGCGGCGGATGGCGAGCGCCCGGCGTTGTGTTACTGCCCGGGCAGCGAACGCGGCACGCCGCACGTGAGCTCCTGTACAGGTAACCAAGAAACGAAAAAATGTCGATAGGCACTTCTTCTTTTTTGCTTTTGAAGTTGGAGTCTTCCTCCAGAGCGGCCGAGAAGTATTCTTTTTGCGTTGTAAAAATCTAGACTTCGCGTTAATTTAGGCAATTTTCTGCCTTAAAACAAAACCACGTTCTAAGCAGGTGTAGCAATACTCTACAGAGAGAGAAAGTTTGAATTCTCTCAGTCATCCTCCCAAAGCCCTCTAAAAACTAAGTTTCATAGAATCATAGAATGGTTTAGGTTGGAAAGGACCTTGAAGATCATCGAGTTCCAACCCCCCTGCCATAGGCAGGGACACCTCCCACCACACCAGGCTGCCCAAGGCCACGTCCAGCCTGGCCTTGAACACCTCCAGGGTGTTCACAGAATCATAGAATAGTCAGGGTTGGAAGGGACCTCTGGAGATCATCTAGTCCAACCCCCCCACCAAAGCAGGGGCACCTACAACAGGTTGCACAGGATGGCGTCCAGGTGGGTTTGGAATGTCTCCAGAGTGGGAGACTCCCCCACCTCTCTGGGCAGCCTGTTCCAGTGCTCCACTACCCTCAAGGTAAAGAAGTTCCTCCTCATGTTAAGATGGAACTTCCTATGTTCAAGCTTGTGCCGATTACCCCTCGTCCTATCAATGGACACCACTGAACAAAGACTGCTCCCATCCCCCTGGCATCCTCCCTTTAAGTATCTATAAGCGTTAATAAGATCCCCCCTCAATCTTCTTTTCTCTAGACTAAAGAGACCCAAGTCTCTAAGCCTTTCCTCATATGAGAGATGTTCTAATCCCCTCATCATCTTCGTAGCCCTTTGCTGGACCCTCTCCAGCAGATCCCTGTCTCTCTTGAACTGGGACGCCCAGAACTGGACGCAGTACTCCAGATGGGGCCTCCCCAGGGCAGAGCAGAGGGGGAGGATGACCTCCCTCGACCTGCTGGCCACACTCTTCTTGATGCAGTTTGGGGCAGCGTCGTCTTCAACGCGCTATGGCTTTCTCCGTGGACCTTTTAAAACAGCGGTAGGTGCCTCCTTGCCCCGTTGAGCTGCGCTCAGTGATGCGATGCGGAGATAACCACTTGGTCAAGTGCTTGGGCAGACTCGGCTAGAGGATCCCAAGCCTGATCCCCGTGAGCACGAGCGCGCTCGTTAACCCCGGAGCAGTTCCCCGGCTCGCCTGGGGTTCCACCACTGCGCGTCCTTCGGACTCTGCCCGCGGGACGCCGCCTCCCTGCTGCCCTCTGCAGCGGCTGCCCCGAGGGAGGAGAGCCGCCGCCGTCCCCCTGCAAACACTCCTTATTCTGGTCCTGAAAGACACTAAAACCGGTTCAGAATGGCCATTTCCAAAATTTCACTGTTGTTGAGTTTATTCAAGGAGTACAATGTTATGTTACATATTCCTGTGGCTTAGTTATAGCCAATGTCTGATATTCTCCGTTTTCTCCAACCTCTTTTTCTGCCTCAAATACTTTCCGTTCATACTCTGAGCAACAGATTGATACACCTCTGGCTTTTTAAAATAAATCAAAGCTGCTCTGGCATAGAAAACCCCCGGATTTTTGGAAGTTAGAGACACGTTTGTCAGGTTTTCAAGTGGGCAAGAAATTGGCATTCAGGAGCAAAAAGTGCAATTTGTTCTCTTGAGCGTTTCCCTCCCCCCCTCCCCCCCCCAAATGGAAGAAAGAAGAATTATAAACAGTCTCAGAATACAGATTTAGGAAAATAAACTCAAACTGGGCAAAGAAATGCTGCTGCTTCCCCTTCTGTGTACTGCAGTTTATTAATGTTCTTTGCGTAAACAAACTTATCGGCAGGAATTGCTCTTTTTTGAAGCGGCAGCGGTTCCATTCTCTGTGCGAGGGTGTCGCTGTGCGATCCGATCCCTTTTATAGTTCTGCTTTCAGCAAACGACTATTAAATTCTTTTAAGTACCGCCACAAAATTGAGGTGTGCCTACCTGATCCCGTTCAAATGCCAAAGTAACGATATTAGAAAATACGATATTAGGTATTTAGAAAAGTCAAAATTAGGTATTTAGAAAAGTCAAAATTCGGTATTTAGAAAAGTCAAAATTAGGTATTTAGAAAAGTCAAAATTCAGTATTTAGAAAAGTCAAAATTAGGTATTTAGAAAAGTCAAATTTACCCGCCTTATATTGGGTTGGGTTGGGGTTTTTTTGTTTTCCTTTTCACATATTTCACGTGAGTATCAAAACTCATCAACGTTAAGGCGGATGACTTGTTCTCCGCCGTTGTAAAATCTACCGCCCTCACCTCCAAAGCGCCGTTAAAACGGACAAAGGACAGACTTAAAGGATTTCCTGCGTCTCCCCGTAGGCACGTTACGGTTTCGGTTTGCCTTAAAGAGAAACAATATGCAAACTTGTAGGATCGACGCCTAATGGGGATTTTAGATAAAGTTTTACGTGGTCTTCTAATATTATTGCTCAGATGTTAAAAGTTAAGACTTGCGATGGGTGTGATTAAATCATAACGGGCTAGAATTAGGAACAGAAATGAGCATCTATGTAAAAAGCTTCAGAGAGATCACGGTGCTCCTCCATCACTTCGGTGCTTTTGCTGACACTGATTTAATTTGCAAATTAAGTAAATTGGCAATTTTCCTCTCTCATTCATCTAAACAAACTTAGAGAAGAATTAGAAAATATTTACGCAGGGTACTTCCATTCCCTCTGTGAAGTTTTCTCCCACGAACAAGGAACTTGCTGTATNTTAAAAAAAAAAAAAAAAAGGTACAGAAAGCAAAACCCAAAAGCTGCAATTCAGTGAGAGACCGAAGAGGCTCTCGTTTTCAGAGATGTGCTTCGCTCGGGGCTCCTGTTACAGAAAACGAGCAAAAAGCGCTTTTCGGGTTTCTAGCAATCCCACAAATGCATTATTTTTTTCAGCTTAAAAACTGCTATTTTTTGTGCCCGCGGGCGTGAGCGAAATGGGGCGTATTTGCGTGAAAGCGGCGCGCTCGGGGTCCCACTTCTTTTTGGGCGCGAGCCTCCCTTTGTAAAAGGTAGCTTTCTTCTCGGCAGCGTTGGGGAGGAATGTTGGATTTCCTTTCAAATGATTAATGGGATTTTTGTCAGGCTCCCTGCCTTCGCCGCCGCTGCAGTTCGTCAGCCCAACAACCTGGGAAACCCGGACGCCGCTCTGTCGCCCGAAACGGCTTTTCCAGGAAAAAATAAACCTGAGTGAGCGGTGCCAGGTACGCGTCGGCGGTATTGTCTTTCAGCTGCTGACAGCTCCCCTCTAACTTGGGACATTTACACCTTCTGGGGAAGGGAACCTCATTTGTTATTCCGATGGGGGGGGAGGGGGTTGACAGCTCGCACCAGCACGGCACAGCCTTTGCTATTAACCCTATTGAAAATCCTACAGTCTGTAAAAATCACAGAAATCCTTTAAAAATCACAGAAATCCTTTAAAAATCACAGAAATCCTTTAAAAATCACAGAAATCCTTTAAAAATCACAGAAATCCTTTAAAAATCACAGAAATCCTTTAAAAATCACAGAAATCCTTTAAAAGGCGAGGGGGGAAATAATTATCGAAGCTGGTTCAGGCAAGTTTTTCTGGGGAAAGAGCGTCTCCCCAACCTGTCTGGGGGTTTGGGTGGGTTTTTTTTCGGAGGATCCCGTTCCCCCGAGCCCCACGCGTGCTCGGCGGGACGGGGGACGGGCGCAGCGGGGTGCCGACCGTGCCCCCCTTCCCATGTAACCCCAACGGCGGAAAAATCAGCGATTCTTTCGAAATATAATGTAGATATCGAAAATTATTTGCGATGCGTCTTTTTTGCTTATCGGTGGGGGAATTTATTCTGTGGGTCTGCAGCCCGAGCGTTGTGTTCTCGACACGCACCCAAACCGAAAAGGAGACTCTTAATTTCGGAAGCAGCCTTCCCCTTCCATGAAAACACCTCTGCACAGGTCCTTCTGCAGCCGCGTAACCCTGCGTCAACACAATGACCTCCAGCTGCCCCCTGGGCACCCCTTTGGGCAGCAGTTCTAACCACTAAAAAGGATTAAAAAATCCCGCGAGGCTTCGTAGAGGTGGAGATGGTGAAAAAGACTTCGTGCTACGCCGGGTGGATCATCCTCCTTGTCACAGAGTGGTGGAATCCCAGGTTGGAAGGGACCTCAAGGATCATCTGGTCCAACCTTACTTGGCACAAGCCCGGTCTAGACCAGACGGCCCAACATTCTGTCCAGCTGAGTCTTAAAAGTGCCCAATGGTGGGAATCCACCACTCCCCTGGGGAGATCATTCCGAGGGCTGAGTGTTCTCACTGTGAAGAGTTTTCCTCTTGTGTCCAACCGGAATCTCCCCTGGAGTAACTTGTACCCATCGCCTCTTGTTCTTTCCATGCGAGTCCTTGCGAAAAGGCAGTCTCCATCCCCTTCTAGCCACCCCTGAAACATGGGAACGCGGTGATAAGGTCTCCCCTACGCCTCCTTATGGGGCGCGATGGCACAGGTACTCTCTGCATTAGCTATGTCTTATCATAGAATCATAGAATCATAGAAAGGTTTAGGTTGGAATGGACCTTGAAGACCATCGAGTTCCAACCCTCCTGCCATGGGCAGGGACACCTCCCACCAGACCAGGCTGCCCAAGGCCACCTCCAGCCTGGCCTTGAACACCTCCAGGGATGGGGCCTCAACAACCTCTCTGGGCAACCTGGGACAGTGCCTCACCACCCTCAAAGTGAAAAACTTCTTCCTAATGTTCAATCTAAACCTGCCCTCTTCCAGTTTAAAGCCATTCCCCCTCGTCCTATCACTATGTGCCTACTACTTTCATAGTAGCATGTTNACTGGAAGGCCGCAATAATGTCTCCCTGGAGCCTTCTCTTCTCCAGGCTGAAGAGCCCCAACTCTTTCAGCCTCTCCTCATAGGAGAGGTGCTCCAGCCCTTGCATCATCCTCGTGGCTCTCCTCTGGACACACTCCAGCAGGTCCATGTCCTTCTTCTGTTGGGGACTCCAGAGCTGGATGCAGTACTCCAGGTGGGGTAGAAAAAGTATCTGGGGTATCTGGTAGAAAAAGTGTTTTCACAACGGCAGTTTCCCATCCAGAATTCAGCCTAATTCAGCCTAATTACGCGTAACGCAATTGAATTGAAATGTATTTTTGTAACTGGACCACTTCTTAAATAGGCTTCTTGCTTGCATTTTTCTCTTCTTCGCATTAAATATAACTTCTTATTCCTATATTCCAGTTAGGAACGTATGTCAATAAATGGATTTGTTACTGTTGCGCGCTGTCGGAAGCGCGACAGAACCATTTCTGACTTGTACCGGCCAAAGGTGGGTTTGGTTTTGGTGGGGGTTTTTCCTGGCAAAACAGCAAAATCCACAGCAGACACACAACATTCGTCCACCACAGTAAAAATACGATAACGGGCGCTTGGGTCTTCTTCCCTATAGAGCTATCCCTTTACATCTAAACCTATATATAAGGTTTAGATATGTAATAAAGTATAGAAGTCATATGGTTAGGAACCAGCTTTTGGTCTTTTTTTTCCCCCCAGCTTTTTAAAAATAAATGTATTAATATATTATTTCCTTTTCTTGGGATGAATTGTTCGCAACGTACATTTTGCTGCATGATGTATACGGAAATCACAGCACTAAAAGGCCCAATTTGAAGATTTAAATAGTACCTAGGAAGACATTGGGCTGACTTCCTATATAAAGTAGATTTTATTTAAAATAATGAAGACCCTGAAATGTATTGAGAATTCTTTTAAATGAATAGAGTTTATTAGTATTAAGTTAAATTGTTAGACTTAAATCAGGATTTATGGTCTGGGTCTAAAGACAGATCAGTGAAAGGGGAGGAAAACCGAAGGGAGACGTTTTCTTTGATAGGACTTTCCATTAAAGGTTTCGTCAAAACCTGAAAATTTTGTTGGGTTTGAACGCGGGTCGGGACGGAAGTTGTGAAGAGGTGAGACCTGGGGTGCGCGTGAGAGGTCGCCCGGTCCCGGCCGCGCTCACCCCGCGTCCCGCCCCGCTCCCGCGGCAGCGATCGGCCCCGGCCCGGCCGCCGGCGCCCCCCACCTCCCCGTGCTGAAAACGCAAAGCGTTCGCTGCAATTGCTTAACGCTGCTTAAATAACAGGAGCAAAAGGAATCGGCAGTTCAGATGCGCTCTCAGGGAGTGTCAATGGCTTTTTTAAGTCCCGACGGTTTTTCAGTTGCACGAAAGAGGAAAGCCCACGTCGCCAACCCTACAGCTTTCTGTCGATAACTTCCAAACTTCAATAATAATTCCAATTCAATAATTCCAAACTTCCAATAACTTTCCAAACTTCCGACAACTTTCCAAACTTCATAACTCTTCCAAAATCGCCCTCAAATTAAGTCCACGCATGCTGATTAACGCTCTTTAGTCTCTTTGAGCAGCTGTTCGCTACACGCTTGCACTGAGCGGGATTTTCCGTACAATAGGAGGTAACACCGCGGCGGCTCTGCGTTATCCTCACAACGCACCGGAAAAGGCACAGCCCAGTCAAAATCCGGCCCCGGCACTGCCAAAAGCAAACCAGTAACAGCCGGGAGTGAAGCCAGGCTGTCCTTGTGGTTTCACGGAATCACGGAATTTTCAGAGTTGGAAGGGACCTCTAGAGCTCATCTAGCCCAACTCCCCTGCCAAAGCAGGACTGCCCAGAGCACAGCACTCAGCACTGCATCCAGGCGGGGCTTGAAAACCTCCAGAGAAGGGGACTCCCCCACCCCCCTGGGCAGCCTGTGCCACTGCTCTGCCACCCCAACCCCAAAGGAGTTTTTCCGTATATTTGAACGGAACCTCCTATGTTCCAACTTGTGCCCANTCTCTCCAGCAGTTCCCTGTCCCTCTTGAACTGGGGAGCCCAGAACTGGACACAGTATTCCAGTTGTGGCCTCACCAGTGCCGAGTAGAGGGGGAGAATGACCTCCCTCGACCTACTGGCCACACTCTTCCCTATGCAGCCCAGGATGCCATTGGCCTTTTTGGCGACAAGGGCACATTGCTGGGTCACGGATTATTTACTATCTACCAGGACCCCCAGATCCTTCTCCTCAGAACCACTTCCCAGCAGGTCCACCCCTAACCTATACTGGTGCCCAGCATTCTTCCTCCCCAGGTGCAGGACCCTGCACTTGCTCTTGTTGAACCTTATTAGGTTCCTCTCTGCCCAGCTCTCCAGCCTGGCCAGGTCACACTGGATGGCAGCGCGGCCCTCTGGAGTGTCAGCCACCCCTCCCAGTTTGGGATCATCAGCGAACTTGCTGAGGATACACTCTGTCCCCGCATCCAGGTCATTGATGAATATATTGAACAAAAGAAGCAAAAACTAAGCAGTCTCTTTAACCCCTCCCCTTCTGCAGAGCGGTGGTCTCGGCTCTCTGGTTTACCTGATAGATGGCACCGTGGTCTCGGCTGCGACGCAGCGCTCTCTCAGAGCTTTCCGGATGACCTACGCTCGGTGAAGAAGAGACACTAAAGCAGGTTGGCCCTCTGGAGGCTTTATGCTCACTGAGAGTAGTGGCAGTAATACTGTTACCTAATACGAGTAGTGCTTTAGTCAGAAAGCGTTTAACCTCAGAAAAAAAGGAGAAATAATAAAATTCAATGCCCGTGATGCACAGGAGATGTGTAAAACAAATAGCAGAGTGCCACCTGTACGGGCATAGCGCAATATTGGTCTAAAACAAAAGGTGTCTCAGTTTTAGTAAGCTATAATTGAATCTTCTGGAGTGGCCGTTCATAGAATCATAGAATGGTTTAGGTTGGAAAGGACCTTGAAGATCATCGAGTTCCAACCCCCCTGCCATAGGCAGGGACACCTCCCACCACACCAGGCTGCCCAAGGCCACCTCCAGCCTGGCCTTGAACACCTCCAGGGATGGGGCCTCAACAACCTCTCTGGGCAACCTGGGCCAGTGCCTCACCACCCTCACAGTGAAAAACTTCTTCCTCATGTTCAATCTAAACCTGCCCTCTTCCAGTTTGAAGCCATTCCCCCTCGTCCTATCACTCCATGCCCCAGTAAAAAGTCCCTCCCCAGCTCTCCTGTAGGCCCCATAAAGCAGTGGCTGATGAGGCTCTCACTTACATGGTGATACACATAAATTGCTATATAAAAATGAAAAGACCTTTAAGGAAGTGAGTGATCCGATCCATTTTAAACACAAATCCTTACAGGGGGGGTCTGAGATGTAAGCAGATGAATAACCCAATCCCTCCTCTGCTGCCGAGGCACGTCTCTAAACACGTGCTTTTCGGTTTCTGAGAAGCCAATGAAACCAACTTCCCTATGTCTGTACCCCCCCAGCTCGGCGGGGCAGCCCAAAGCCACCCCCCGCCAGGAGCAGTATTTGGCTCAGGCTCCCGCTGTGATTTGTTCTGACAGACGACAACCATGGAGTGAAAGTGAGTTTAATAGCAAATTTATTCTTGATAGGAAAACTTGCCCAACAAATGCAGGAGTTGCAACACAAGAGGAATCCTCTTGACAACGGCTCCGTAGAGGCAACGCAGCCGCAAGGTCTTCCCTGGGCGAAACCAACCCCCTGCTCCCCAATTTGACAAGCTTGCTTGGCAGCTTCCACCGCCTGGGAAAAGCTCCCCCTGCTACCCTCTGCCAGAGCACAGCTTCTGCTCGCTGACCGTCCTCCCCCCTCCCTG
>VUYV01000185.1:782828-815816 GCA_008711295.1 Anarhynchus alexandrinus | reverse complement strand
ATGGAAGTTTGACTCAGAAGTTCTCAGAAATAGCTGAAAAAGAAGTTGTTCTGATAGTGGTTTATAAATTTTCAATAAATAGTTTTTAAAATAAATATATATTTTTTTAAATTAAAAAAAAAAATCAACATTTACTTTCTCTTTCCTGGTGTCGTATGCTCTTGATTTGTTCTTAAAGTGTTAGAATGTTGTTTCCTCTCCTCTCCTCAAACCGCTCTCCTCTAACGGGGCATCGCACAACCACCCGGCTCCCGACGTGCCGAAATCTGGCCCGGCTCCATGCACACTCCTCGGGGCAAGGCTGGGGAAATCCTCTCTGCGGTCAGATCTGCTCCCCGATTGATCAGTACGGAGCCAGCACTTTGTAAAGCAAGTGCTTTCCTAAGAGATATAATATACCTCTAGAGGTGGAGTAGTAGAAACATGAAATGAAAGTAGAAACAACTCAGCTACTGTAGTCAGACGGGTATTTCCTTATTCTTAGAAAAATAAAATAACTTTATAAGTAAATGTAATTATCTCTTTCTAATAACGGGTGATTTTGTGACAACCTGCAAGAAAAAAAGCCCCTTGGGCCAGAGATTCCTCTTCCCCTTAAGAGATTTCCTTTTACTTATTTATTTTTGACTTTGAAGAAGGGTAAGAATTATTTCTTTAAACAACCGAGCGCAGATTAAAATTAACACTGTACATTTCAATTATTATCAATTCATCGGGGAGTCCAAAGAGTTGGTATCTTTTTAATTAAAATATTTTTATCAGATAACCTAAGCCTCTAAAGCCATATATTTGATTTTAATTAAAAAAAAATTCTGGTTGTGATCATTGTTCAGAATTAATATACCAAATAAAATATGGGAAGAAAGGAGGTAAGGGGAGGTTATATAGTGTTACCTGATAAAAGGAGACAGTAATATTTAAAATGAGGTAAGTGTTGCGCCGATTTATGATGTATTTTATCTTCTAGAGAAACCCTAGTTTATCGTGGTGTCGTTCAGCTTGAAACGTCAGCTGTATATCTTTCTGCTTTTGAATGTAACTCCAGGTTGAAAGGAAAAGGGTTGCAGTGATGTGATGCATAAGCAGATCAAAAGCTTGGCATTTTTTTTCTGGGATAATTCACTTTTATATTGAAACATTTTTGTTGTCATAAATACATAAATATTACAAACATCTTATAAATATCTTGAAGGAATATTAATTAATAACACTTAACGTGCCTCTCATCTTCCCGGTGCTGTACAAACAGCTATTAATCAGAAAGGCTGAAAATGTTCCTTTTGTTTTAGTCCCCACTCAAATTATCCTGTAAACATCCTCATCCCTATCCCGCTAGCACCGGGGGTTGTATTTTTACCTTCGTTTTGAAAACAAAACAAGGTATCTTCATTCATAGGCTGCTTCCCTTTGCATCGGTGGCATATTTGCGTCAGGAGTCTCGCCAGTATAAAAGCGAATTAGTTTGCAAGAACACAGAAATTCTTGCGCGGTGGCCTTAGAAATATAGTGCCCAAGCAACATCATATTGATAACGGGTTTATTTTCAATATAGATTGCCATACATTGTAAATCAGACTCTGCCTCCGTTGTGTATGTTTAAAAGCGGCACAATCCTCCTAGTTCTTGTGCTAAAAAAAAAAAAGGAAAAATAATAATAAAAAATAAAAATGATAAAAAAATATCCGGAGCAAAAATAATTAAAATACTCTGGCTTTTAATGACAGTATTGAATGCTACCTTTATTTTTTTTTTTAAAACTAAAGTTATAAGCCAGCCCGGATCCAAGAGCTGCTGCTGTGGCTGAAGGAGGAAGGATGGCACCACTCTGCAGATGAGCGGGATTTCTTTTCTTTCCAAGGTAGCGGTTCCTCCCTCCCGCGGATTTCCAAACACCAAGGAAGCAACGAAAGGTCACTTCTCTAAATATGCTGTCGGTTCCCCGCTCCTAGGATTGCACCAGTGGGCCATCTACCATTCAAAATCCCACCCAAATCACAAATTGCTCATCCCAATGCTTGAGGGCATTTATCCATCCCCTTTCTGTATGTGCACCCGTATATCCAATGCAGAATACATTTCCAATTTGGATTTCATAGATTTAGTTGTATATACACACGTCTAAGAATTAGGAAAAAAACATTATGGTCTTCATTTGTACTCCCAGTGGGTTATTTTGCTCTGTGTAAGCTAAGCCTGTCCCCTTGAGCACCATTGTTTATTTCCATTTACAGCAATTTGTAGGATAATGTATAGTCGTAGTCTAAGGATAATAGTTGCCTGACACAATTGTCAGCGCATTTTATTAAAAAAGTGCCAGCCTGAAGTCCCATGACCTTCCACTTCCCATCTTTAGAAAGCAACTTTTGGTCTAGGTTACAGTGGATTTATTCATTATACCGTTCATTTTTTATATCTCATAGCTGGTTCCCAGAGTAAATGGGATAATAGCTATTGTAACCTATAAACCATTAACATATTTGCCTCGTGAGAATTCAGTGTCTGGGCTGTATACTTTAGTGTCAACATCTAGGATGTAAGTAGAAGAAAAGGAATCACGACTAAACTAGAAGGATTAGTTTTTATTATTATTACTCTTTTTTTTTTTTTTCCTTTAAAGCCAACTTTTTCCAATTAAGGAAAAGAAGAAACTTGCATAAATCTTCCAGGGACCTCAGCTCGCAATTTAAGCTCATTATGGCGGATAAGGAATTAATGGCTGTTGAGCACTCGTATGTGTTCTGGGGATTTAAATGAGCATAATTCAGACATGTAGGACAGCAGGATTTCATTTATGCGCATGCCATCACTTAGCTTCTCATCACATCAACTGCTGGATCCACTGGGGCCGTGCCAAACCAGAGGAGCGCACGAGGCGAGTCTCCGAGCGACTCGGGGTGCTTTGGCTTTGGCCCACTGAAGACATTTTGCGCCCTTGTCTTGGCCAGGCCCTGAGGCACCCCGAGAGTTTGGAACAAATGGAGAAGCGCCACTTGGGGCTTTGATTTTTGCCCGTCAGTCTTCCACTGAATGGCGCTCAGACTGTAACGTGAATCGTTTACGCGCGCAGCCGGACAGATGTGCACACGTGGGCGCGCGCAAAGATGTAGAGCGTCAAGTCTTATTTAGGAAACGGGACGTATGCTTTTCTGACTCCCTTACGGGATTCTAAAAAGGAAAAAAGAATCGCCTTCTTTCAAGTCTTCTCTAGGCAAGCGAGAGTCTTGAAAGACCCAAACCAGAGCAGTGCCCCAGTTCGTTCCCGAGCGGACGAGGGAAGCGAAGCTGTAGGTATCCCTCGGTTGGCCCTTCAGCGCCTCCCTGTCAGAGAAACATCTCTTTGTCTGCTCTTTGCGAAGTTTCCATCAAGCCAGGAAATACACAGAACTTTGCACGAGTTGATGTTGCACCGGCAACAAGTTACAGTTTATTAAAAATATTAAATATTAAATAAAAATATTATTATAAAATAAGTATTTGTCCAGGAGCCCAACAACTACAGCTTTCCCTTTCTTTTCCCCTTTCAGAGACGGACCTCACGCTTTCCTGAAACACCGGGCTACCCTGATTAAAAAAAAAAAAGCAAAAGTACATAATCAGGGTCTCCCTTTCGCCTCGTTCCCTGCCTGACCCCGGGGCAGTTCCGGCCGCCGCGGTACACGGAGAGGCGGTTTGCAGAGAAACCCCTCTTTTGCCCACAGGAGCGGGGTGGAAGGCGGAGGGGCAGGGCAAAGTGCTCCTTCCGAATTGGTCGGGGTCTACACATTACGGGGCACTCCAACGTGCACGGAAGGGTCAAAAGACACCGTGGATGGCCAGGGAGCAGGAGGATTTACCCTTGCATGGTTCTGAAAGGGTTTTGATCTCCCTCTTTTGCGTTTCGCCGTAGCACGCTCTTCCTCAGGTTGGTTTTTGGCATCATTTCTTCCCAGCGTGCCCCAGCGCCACCCCCAGCCCCACCGCTTCATCGCCTGCGCTTTACAAGAGCACAGGGACGCTGCCATTTACCACGGGCGAGGAGACCTGAAAATAAACCACCTTCTCAAGACCCCTACCACCAGCTGCCAAGGCCCTACCTACGCATCTATATTTTTTCCGGTCGCGCACCGCGTCCTCAGGATCTGAGGGCAGAAAAGAGCCTCCTTCGTTTAAATCCGTTTCGATTCCCAGCAAGAGAAACTCTGACTCGTTTGCTGCGCTTGACTTGACACACTGCCTCCAGGGCGATGTTCAGAATGACCTTACACAGCGGTTTACATTCATAATCCATCACTGCAGAGGGAAATCAAAACAACAGGCTCTTTCCCGCCTCCTTCTGAAGGGCTGCTCTTGTTCTATGCTGTGTCCTCCGGAAAGAACCAGTGATGAAGCCAGATTAGAACTACAAAAAACACAAAACACCCCACACACACACAAAAAAAACCACCCCAACCCTGGCAATATGCATTTGCAAATCAGTTGCAAGAGTCCAGTGGCTTAAAAATGAATAAAACAACTTTTCTTCGAAGCTCAAAGGCCTTTTTAATGCCTCTGTGGCACCAGGTGACAAAGCCCACTGAAATATCTCAAGTATCACATTTAGAGCGGATTAAAAATTAATATATGCACACATTATGCCCTTTTACATATAAACGTTACATTTTTTTCAGTGAAGACTGCATCTAATATAGATTTCTTTTCCCTTCCAACTGCTTCCTGCACCTATCAATATAGTAGTCCAGGATCTTGCAAAATAACATAATTACTTACCAGAACAGGAGAAATCACACCCTCTCTTAACTTGAAGCTGATAATAAAAAAACGCCCTCATTCTACTTGTCAGTCCAAAAAAAAGAAACCCCCCAAAAACCCCAGGTCATTCCCACTCACCTCACAAAGCGAGTGAATAAACAAATATGACACAGCAGATTTGGTCAACGAACTGATAAAACCCTCGGATTCTGAAGTGCTCTTGCTATCACCCGATCTCAAAGAGTTTTGCGACACAGCTCCCCTTCTTTGGCGAGCGAAAGAAGGGTGGAAGCTTCACAATAGCCCTCAGTGCTCCTTGACAAATAGCGAAGAGAAAAAAAAAAAAAAAAAGCTCAGTGGAAATGTTCAACTCCTTTATGATTAAAAAAACAAACCTTTAATGTAGTTTTTGTTTACCGTGTCATAAGTGCAGCGTTGGAAGTTGTTGCCAAGGAATCATTGGAACAGGCATGACTAAAGCCGTGTCAGCCAGCCAGCTCTTTGAAAATGATTCAGTTCCTCTAGTCTTATGACTAAAATAATATCCAGTGGCTCCAGCTCGAAGCCTGGTTAATACATCTGTCCAGAGCACATAATTACCCGGTCATAACATTCCCCCGGCCACCAGCCAACAAACCAATCAGCATTTCTCCCTAACTCACGAGAATTTTTTGCTGTGTCAAACTGTTTGATCTCTCGGTAGTAAAAATGCGAAAAATGGAAGGACACTGCACTGGAAGGTTTTAATTTAACATAGTTTCTCATGGAAATTAAATCTGAAAAGAAACATGTTTTTGTTGACATCGCCGAAGCCGGGATTTTCATTCCGCTTTGGGAATAATATTAACGTCTCTATCTTGCAGCTCGCTGCTTATCTCTTCACCAGCTGAGGTTCTGCAACGTAATCTCGCTTTCGTTAATTGCTTTCACAAAGAAACTTGTGTCTATGAGAAAGCGAAGCGATGCCGGCAAATTTAAAAGGCTGTTCTGTGTGTAAGCACCCGGGAATACGCTGCGAGACGAACCGCGGGCTGGATTTACGCAGATACTGCTGTCCGCACTCCTCCCAGCGCTGTTTGTAAGAGCATATGTTTCATTCTCCGGAGCCAAATTTTGAAAAGTCTGATGCAGGTCCTGGAGTCAATAACAGCTTTATGTTGACTGGGACACAGGACGAAGAGAACCGAAGCGTTATACTGACTTCCCCTAGCACGTGCCAAACCCACAGCCAGGAGAGCACTGCGCGCGCGGCTCAGACTAACTCAATCCCCTCTCTATACGGATACGGTATTTCTAAAGTGACAAAAGAAATTGCCAAAATTTCTATAGCGAAGAACTGAGGCAAAACCCTCAGATGTGCAACCTCAAAGAACCCACATCGTTTCCAAGATCATAGTATGTTTATTGCTCAAGTGCTGCAGTTTTACACAGTAACCTTTTGTCACGGTGTCTATAGACCAACAAACATCTTTAGCTCATGGCCAATATGTAGAATTTAAAGGCACTACAGGAATATAAATAAAGAACAATGCACGTCCCCTGTCCACACTGAATATCAGTCATTCGTTCTGGTGAATAGAATCATAGAATCACAGAATGGTTTGGGTTAGAAGGGACCTTTAAAGCCCACCTAGACGACCCCCCTGCCATGGGCAGGGACATCTTCCACTAGACCAGGTCGCTCAGAGCCCCGTTCAACCTGGCCTTGAACACCTCCAGGGATGGGGCAGCCACAGCTTCTCGGGGCAACCTGCGCCAGGGGCTCACCACCCTCAGTGTAAAAAATTTCTTCCTTATATCTAGTCCAAATCTTCCCTCTTTTAGTTCAAACCCATCAGCCCTTGTCCTATCCTGGGAAACAAACAAGCAATGTCCCTAACTTCCTTCAGAAGAGCCACAGTGGACAGAGACGCGCTGGCTGTGTCCAGATGGGTGCAGGGGTCGGACAGCAAGGTGCCCCCGCTCATCCCAAAGGGCAGACTGGGAGGAAGAGGACACAGGGCTCATCTGGGCTCTGCGTATAGGCTCTCTCTCCATAGGTGAAAAGGACACAGGAGGAGGAGGGATTGGGAGGGTCCCTCCTTCAGATGGAGCTGGGATGTGGTTGCTGTTGACTTTTAGAGAAGCTCAGAAGCTTTCCCGATTTAGACTCTGCTGTTTATCCCTTGTTAGTATCAAATCCCTCAGATTCAGCACCTGCTCTGTGCAAAACGGGGATTTAAGTGTTTCAAACAGCTTATTCTGAATCATTGGCCTACTACAATCCAGGGACAGCTACATATTCCAAAGGTCTATGGATTCGTTCTACGCGTGTCAACAGCAGTGCCATACATTTCAACATCAACGAAGACTTTATGCCCTTAGGTGTTGGAAAATCTGTGACAGAACTGCAAAACGGTTCATTATGACCACAAAGGCCACCGAGGAAGGATGGGCTTCTTGTCACGTGTGGCAGCTCCTGCTTGGAGCACCCTCACCTGCCTGAACCCGAAAAGCCAAGCTATGACACTTAAAAGCAAAGCTGACACTTCACAAAATTTTGAGCAAAGTGTCAAAACATTGCATAACTTGTGTCCCACAGAGGATACTTCAAAAATATTGAGGCTGATGGATTACATTTGGAAGTGCCAGAATAATGTTGCCTGAATTGATGCAGCCTACGCAGAGCGGCTGCCTCTGTGCGAGCTTTTATCCGGCTTTAATTCTGTGATCTGGCATCAGCTTTCCAACAGGACACCTGTTTTATTTAGTGAAAGCATAATACCATATTTTAACGTCTTCTGCATTCACTGTATGCTTAAGTATGACACAGAGGCACGTTATCCAAGCCCCACTTTGGATACAAAGCTACAGGCAATCCCAAGCACAACTCCAGGCTGGGTGGGGAATGGCTGGAGAGCAGCCCTGGGGAGAAGGACCTGGGGGTGCTGATCGATGAGAAGCTCAACATGAGCCAGCAATGTGCCATCGCAGCCCCGAAGGCCAACTGCAGCCTGGGCTGCATCAGAAGAAGTGTGGCCAGCAGGGCGAGGGGGGGGATTCTGCCCCTCTACTCCACTCTCGTGAGACCCCACCTGGAGTACTGCGTCCAGCTCTGGAGTCCCCAACACAAGAAGGACATGGACCTGCTGGAGCGTGTCCAGAGGAGGGCCACGAGGATGATGCGAGGGCTGGAGCACCTCTCCTATGAGGAGAGGCTGAAAGAGTTGGGGCTGTTCAGCCTGGAGAAGAGAAGGCTCCGGGGAGATCTTCTTGCGGCCTTCCAGTCCCTAAAGGGGGCCTACAGGAGAGCTGGGGAAGGACTTTTTACTGGGGCATGGAGTGATAGGACGAGGGGGAATGGCTTCAAACTGGAAGAGGGCAGGTTTAGATTGAACATGAGGAAGAAGTTTTTCACTGTGAGGGTGGTGAGGCACTGTCCCAGGTTGCCCAGAGAGGTTGTTGAGGCCCCATCCCTGGAGGTGTTCAAGGCCAGGCTGGACGTGGCCTTGGGCAGCCTGGTGTGGTGGGAGGTGTCCCTGCCTATGGCAGGGGGGTTGGAACGCGATGATCTTCAAGGTCCTTTCCAACCTAAACCATTCTGTGATTCTGTGGTTCTATGACTTCATGGTTTTATACCCACTTCCACCCTTCTCCCTCACACCCGGTTTAACGGAGTATTTTTATCCTCACGGAGAACCCAAAAATTCCGATCAGGAGCAGTCCTGAATTTGTGAGACCGTCCTAATGCACTGCGAAAAACTGGACTTTAACTACATAGACTCCGAAAAGCAGCACTGAACCGCCCCGGCAGCAGTCCTGAAGGCTCCATACCCCTGGAATCTGCCCACAGCTGCTTCGAATTAGTTAACATAAGTAATTCTGGATACAAAGCACACAGCGGAATGAGAGCACTCATGTTTGCATACCTTGCTGTCCCCCTCAGTGACAGGAGGGAAAAGAAAACCAACCCAAAAATGGATCTCAAGGCAGCGTTCACCATTTTTTGTGACCTGGTTTTTGCTGTCCCCATGTGATTTCATCCCTTTCCAGTGGGGAAGCCCCACTGCCAAGTGCCCCCCTGGCGGCACAGCACCGGCGCTCTGCCTCCACTGCTCATCCCCCTCCGTCCCCCCGGTCCCTTCTTTTGTTCAGAGTCAATGAAANTGGAACGCGATGATCTTCAAGGTCCTTTCCAACCTAAACCATTCTGTGATTCTGTGGTTCTATGACTTCATGGTTTTATACCCACTTCCACCCTTCTCCCTCACACCCGGTTTAACGGAGTATTTTTATCCTCACGGAGAACCCAAAAATTCCGATCAAGAGCAGTCCTGAATTTGTGAGACCGTCCTAATGCACTGCGAAAAACTGGACTTTAACTACATAGACTCCGAAAAGCAGCACTGAACCGCCCCGGCAGCAGTCCTGAAGGCTCCATACCCCTGGAATCTGCCCACAGCTGCTTCGAATTAGTTAACATAAGTAATTCTGGATACAAAGCACACAGCAGAATGAGAGTACTCATGTTTGCATACCTTGCTGTCCCCCTCAGTGACAGGAGGGAAAAAAATAAAACCCAAAAATGGATCTCAAGGGAGCGTTCACCATGAACCTGTTTTATGCTGTCCCTGTGTGGTTTCATCCCTTTCCAGTGGCCGTGCCAAGCGAGGCACGGCTCCGGCAGCTCCGCCTGGGAGCAGCCCCACCGCCAAGTACCCCCCCTGCAGCACAGCACCGGCGCTCTGCCTCCACTGCTCATCCCCCTCCGTCTCCCCAGTCCCTTCTTTCATTCAGAGTCGAAGAAAAGGGAAGAGAGTGCATCAATGAAAAGGGAAGAAGCATCTCCTCCCTGCCCCACCACCTCCCTTAAAAAAAAAAAAATTAAATTAAGACATATTTTATCTTTAGGGAAGCGAAGCCAAGTGCCCAGTCTCTGGGCTTGGTAAAACTAGTTCTGGGGGTACTGTGATTAATTTGTTGTTGGGAGGTTGTAGAGAGGTGGGGGGTGACCTCTTCTCCCTGGTGACAAGCGATAGGACGAGAGGAAATGGGTTCAAGTTATGCCAGGCGAGGTTCAGATTGGATATTAGGAAACATTTTTTCACTGAAAGGGTTATCAAACATTGGCAGAGGCTGCCCAGGGAGGGGGTGGATTCGCCATCCCTGGAGGTGTTTAGAAAAAGGGTAGATGTGGTACTTGGGGACATGGTTTAGAAGTGGTTTTGTCAGGGGAGGTTAATGGTTGGACTTGATGATCCTCAAGGTCCTTCCCAACCTCAGCAATTCTATGATTCTATGATTCTAATTTGAAGAATCCTACATGTTTGAGGGCAAAGACACCTGAACATGAGGCTTCTTGTTTGGAAATGTCTACAGGTTTCCACGAAGGTGGGTTTGAGCTTAAAAGTCTGTCCCTCACAGTAATATAGTGACAGGTTGTTTTCTCTTCAGTACAAGGTGCGGAGAAGCTGCGGAGCTGGCGAGCTCAGCTTTACCAGCCTGTACCTGAGCAGCAGTGGGCTGACTGCCCTCGCCGGGCTCTCTCTGCTCTCTTAACTTCACACATGTCATCTCAGACATCCTTTTGGGCAAAGGAATTTGTGCACAAGACGGCGTAAAAGAGAATTACTAAGCCCTGTTCACTGTCCATGTAACATGCAGTTACCTGCACCCCCCGAAACAGTTCAATGAAGGTACAGGAGACATTTGAGTAGCGGCCCTACCCATTGGCCAAATTCATTTTGGGCAACTGCTGGTGCACGTTCCAGAAAACCAAAGATGTCCTTTCTTGGGGCGGGACAAATTCGCTTTCGCTATTTTGCGATCCTACAGACTTAGGATGCTTTCAAACTGGAGCTCGTTACCTCACATCATCTGCAGTTCTTTGGTTTTAAAATAACACATAAACCCCCCCCTCCCCCTCAGACCCCTTGTTACACCAGTAAAACTTGTTTGTATCTTGTGGTTTAATAATTTAACTAACAAGGGTTTAATAATTTAACTTACAAGGGTGGGAACCATCTGATCAGAATTAAATACTCGTTACGCGTTCACAGGTACGTGCACAGCAGAAGTCGTTGTCTAGGTCATCTTTTATAGTTAACGACAGAAACGGTCCTTTTAGGGCTTGATTTTAAATGTCTGTTTCTCTATTGAGTAAAAAAGTGAGTTACAGGCTGTGTGCTCAGAGAGAAGGGTCTCAAGAGAAATAATTGTTCTACAGCGTCCGCAGCTGCTTTCAGCAATGGAAATGCTCGTGCTGAATCTGAAGGCGACACCAGCTCCTGGGTTTGTGGCAGAAACAACGGCAGAGATTAATAAATACATCGAAACAGAGCGATTAAATCCTTGTGCTGTTCAAACCTCACGCCTGGGTTTTCTCACTCAGCCAGCCACGTTCATATTCAATTAATTTGCATAAAGAACTGTGTTTATAGCTGTAGCCCGCTGGAACTTCATAGCACGATGGGACAACCTGTTCCCTGGATTATTATACCGGAAAATTAAGTAGGGCGCTCTCAGCAGAAGAGCAAATATGGCAACTCATTAATGCCCTGGAGCAAGAGCCGTTTCAAAAACCCACTTGCATCAGGGCTGCCTGTAAGCAGGGCTGTGGTTCAGCAGGACCACGAGAACAGGTCGCTGCTGTATAAGCGGCACCGGTATTTCCCAGCCAATTAACACATTAGCTGAACCCATCAACTCGTCGCCGGCTTTGGATGCACGTAGCGCTGTGGAGCCCGTCCGCAGAAAGACCACAGCGACATCTGGAGAGAAACGTTAAAATATTGTGTGCTTCAGCAGAGGCATCATAGAATCATAGAATGGTTTAGGTTGGAAAGGACCTTGAAGATCACCGAGTTCCAACCCCCCTGCCATAGGCAGGGACACCTCCCACCACACCAGGCTGCCCAAGGCCACCTCCAGCCTGGCCTTGAACACCTCCAGGGATGGGGCCTCAACAACCTCTCTGGGCAACCTGTGCCAGTGCCTTACCATCCGTTAATTTGGTTGAATTTTGACATCAAAGAGCAGCCTGGAGCCCACCAAAGCGGGTTCCGAGGCAGTTTGTTCCCAGGCTGGCTCGGCGCAGAGGAAACCTGCCCCTCAGAATAGCTAGGTGGGTGGGTTTTTGTCCTGGTGGGTTTCTTTGTTCCTCCTTTTGAATCATGCATTAGATTCTGTCGAAAATTAAATGCTTTCCTCACAATCTGGGAGAGATTTTGTTGTTTCATTCCTTTTCTAAATAGACTTCAAGTGTCCCAATTTGAATTCTTACGATCTGTGAGAAAAGAATATTATATGAACAGACACTGCCTTTTAAAAGCTAAAATGAATAGAAAGAATGATCTCTCCCCACTCCTTCCCTCTGTTTCTCTCATTTGCAGGAGCTGCGGCATTACGCGTTCTTACGTTCAGTCCTTCCTCCGTCCTAGGGAGCATCAAGTACACTTGCCAGCATCCCCCTTCCCTGCTCTCCTCTCCCAAAGCCCCATATTACAAATCCAGAGAGCATATTCCCCCAATCATTTCTCCACATGTCCTCTGGCCCATGGCTTTTCCAGTCCTTGCTCTTCTTTGCTTTGCTACCACGAGGAAGACACCTACTTGGGAGTTCTCAATAAAATGTTATTAAAATATATATATTCAAGGCCAGGCTGGACATGGCCTTGGGTAGCCTGGGCTGGTGGGAGGTGTCCCTGCCTATGGCAGAGGGGTTGGAACTCGATGGTCTTCAAGGTCCTTTCCAACCTAAAACATTCTATGATTCTATATATATGAATTGGAAAAAAAAATAATATGAAAAAGAGCATCCTGTACCACTTCAGCACATCATTTAAAGCAGGGGAAAGGCTGACAAGTTGTCCTAATTTATTCCAAAAGTGAGGTTAGTACAGAAATGGAAGAAATAATTAAGCTACAGCCGATGGGTCTACATACTTAAGATTTTACGTGCCACCTTAACAGCCCTTCTTCTAATTCTCATATTTGTACCTTAAATACAACTTGGCCACAATCGTTTACATACAAACCAGGACATGGCTAGATACTAATTTTTTCCCAAAATCATTATTTTTAAAGTAATAATCATGCTAAGGTAACACCATCACAGCTAAGGTTGCTTTAGCTCAGGGACTGGGTTTCCATCCCTGCGGGAGGTGGGGTGCCTCCAGGCCATCGTCGCGCGGGATGCTTCGTTAGGGAACGACGGCCCCCGCAATCTGGGACGTGTGGCACTCTTTCCCTCTGCCGCCGCTCCCCCCCAAGGCAATATCCATCCTTCCCCTCAGAAATGAAGATGAAAGCTGGTGTGTGACCGAAGGTACGGGACGAGGCAAAGCGCTTCACGTCCCAGCGCACACCGCTTACGGACAGCGTGCCAGTGATGATATCACTCGTAGACAACAGGTAATTGGGAAACTGGAAGGGAGAAGCCAATATCGCCAGTGTTAGGTGATTTCGTACTGAAAGGCCCTCGCATAAATGCAGACATGCGCAGGAATGGAATTGAAAGCACTTCGTTTTGGGACTGAACACTAGAAAATGTACAGTCGGGAACAAGTTTGCATCGGTCAGTAGATGAGATAATTGGCTTTATTCTTTAACTTGTTATTGAACATATATTAACATTTCCTGATTTTTGCAGACTTAAGCAGCAAGCTGGATGCTAACAGAGGGTTGTGGGTTTTTTTCTCCCTGAATGTGCATCTTTTCTCAACCATTTATCGTGGTCTGCACTGGTAAAAAAAGAAAATCTTAAATTACTGTTAAATACACCTTTGACTGAATCCAGGCTACAAAGTAATGAGCAACTATGGATTCTGGATGAACTCTAAAGAGTTTCTTACGGTCATATATTCATCTCTCCCCCCCCTCCCAAGACAATCCACTGGACTGCAGGGAGTACATATATATATTGCACTCTGTGTATATAGATGCTGTATATATTACTGCTTTCTTAAAATAACAAGCAGAGTCATGAAAAAAATATAAAGAATAAAGATGAAAGACATAACTGCTTAGTTTGGAAATTACACATAAATTGAGGTGGAAGAAATTCTCATTATTTATTTAGGGCCTGATGCAAAGCTCTTTAGAGTCAGTGGAAAGAACATCAACGGCCGGAGGATCTAAGCTGTGACACTACAGTTGGATGTTTTGGAAAACCGTCTGGGAAAGCAGCACAAAAAAAAGCCTACTTCGAAGTGGGGAGGGAGGGGGCTTCCTGGGTTGTCTTACACCAGTTCTACCAGTGGGACGGTCTTGATCTCGGCTTACAAGGACACGCATGGCTTTGTCACAGCTGCGCGGGAACGAAGCTCGCGAAGGTTTCACGGCACTGGCTCAAGTGTAAGAAAGGGCGAAAGCAGGAAATGCAATAACTTGGGTAATATTTGCAGGGAGGCTGTCACTGGGGGAGGGCACCCAAAAGCAGCTCCGGCTGTGAGCTCTGCTGGAGGCAGCGGCGCCGTCCCAGCCCGTCCGGCAGCTCGGGCCACCGGTCCCTGTGTCGCGGGCTTGGGGGCATCGCCAGCACGCCACGCGCGGCTGCAACCCCGGCAGAGCAAAGACATAAGCAAGGCAAAGAGAAACCACTTCTCAGGATTGCCAGCATTCTGTCCAGTGTTCTCTAATAATTCCACTGCGTATCCAAAGTATAGAATCATGGAATTGTTTGGGTTGGAAGGGACCTTAAAGATCATCCAGTTCCACCCCCCTGCCCTGGGCAGGGACACCTCCCACCAGCCCAGGTTGCTCCAAGCCCCGTCCAACCTGGCCTTGAACACCTCCAGGGATGGGGCAGCCACAGCTTCTCTGGGCAACCTGCGCCAGTGAAGAACAGATGAGACCTTTGAGATGGTAAAGGTTTTTCCTCCCTCTACAATGAAATTTGTTTTTCTGTCTTTTGCTCTTATGTTTGTTCTTTGTCAGTTTTGAATTACAGGATTCTCTCTACTGATGAGTCCATCCCTTATTCTGACTGGACATTAAGTTATCATTAACTGTAGCACACCACAAGACCGAAGTCCAAATATTACCTCTTGAGCACAGGCACTATGAAGCACCTACACAGAACCCTCCTATAGACATTTTAACGTATCAGAGGACATACAGCTTTCCATTTGAAACCCAGGAGATGAGCTATGAGTTGAATGATGGCCTTTGTCGCCAAAAAGGCCAATGGAATCCTGGGCTGCATAGGGAAGAGTGTGGCCAGTAGGTCGAGGGAGGTCATTCTCCCCCTCTACTCGGCACTGGTGAGGCCACAACTGGAATACTGTGTCCAGTTCGGGGCTCCCCAGTTCAAGAGGGACAGGGAACTGCTGGAGAGAGTCCAGCGAAGGGCAACTGAGATGATGGAGGGATTGGAGCATCTCCCGTATGAGGAGAGGCTGAGAGCGCTGGGACTCTTTAGCCTGGAGAAGAGAAGGCCGAGGGGAGACCTTATGACTGCGTACAAGTATCTAAAGGGTGGGTTGGAGGAGGATGGAGCCAGACTCTTTCCAGTGGTTCCCAGTGACAGGACGAGGGGCACTGGGCACAAGTTGGAACATAGGAGGTTCCGTTCAAATACACGGAGAAACTCCTTTGGGGTTGGGGTGGCAGAGCAGTGGCACAGGCTGCCCAGGGGGGTGGGGGAGTCCCCTTCTCTGGAGGTTTTCAAGCNGCTGAGTGCTGTGCTCTGGGCAGTGCTGCTTTGGCAGGGGAGTGGGACTGGGTGAGCTCTAGAGGTCCCTTCCAACTCTGAAAATTCTGTGATTCTGTGATTCTGTGAAAGGCTGTAACACACTTGAACGTAAAGTCTCCGAGACGGCACAAAGCGATAGGACAGGTACAGCTTTTCATATATGTTTTCCTATTCTACGTCTATAACAGTGTTGAAGTCAGTACTGAACACCCCTAACTAAATGCCCCTCAAAGTTTTCTTCTCATTCACTGTTATATTATTTGCTCCACGACTATTGCAGGCGACAGTTGTGTCGTCAGCCATCAAACTGACACAACGTACAGTTTAACGAGACTTTGTATGGTACATAGCCTTGGTCCTATATTTCCATCAACGGAAAGTGTGATAAGAATCGCAGCTGAGAGACCATTGATTAAAAAAGTTTAGTTCTGTGTAATTGACAGAGAATCACAGAATTAAATCATTAATAAAGCTTAATTTCTTGTATAAAATTACGATACTGAACTTCTCCTGCCCTGTTTGGATTGTAAGTCATCGGAGGAAAGAATAAAAGATGGAATTTAGTGTTTGCTTGTAAAAATCACTGGAAACAGAAACCTGAGCCAGCTCGAGTCTTACAGTAAAAAAATTTCCTCACCGCCACATCGCTACTGTTTAATTGTTTATTACTTTGAAAACGTAGTCCCAATAGTAACGTTAAAACCTGGTCCTAGGCCAGCCAAGGCACACAAGGTGGAGCTGGAAAAGATCCAGTCGGTTTACAGCATCGCATTTTGCAGTGTCAAAGCAGCAAGTGTTTACTTTAGATACAAAGACATCGTAATATCTTGTTTAAATTAAATGCTGAAAATATAAACAGACTGAGATAATCCTTTTTGGTTTGGTTTTTTTTTTAATGTTTAGACTCACGGTAGTGGAAACAGCTTGCGATATATGGATAAAACTAAACAGATACAGCGATATTATTCTGGGAAACCTAACTCTTACCTTCAAGAGCCTGTGTCCGCCCTGGCAAGCCAGCTGAGAAGCTCAGCTGCTTCAACTTCAGCGACCAAATTTAAAGAAAAATCTTCCAAGAAAATAAGGCAGCAATGCAAAGCAGGTGTGGGGAAACTTCAGCCTTCACATAAAGGGCAATTTTCACAGGAAATGTAGGCTGTTTGACTGCCAATTCTATTTATGGCATCTTCAGGCTTCGCCCCCCTCCGTTCGTACTAGAGGTACCCAGAGCAGTACCGGGATGCCCAGATCAGCTCTGTGCCTTTGAAGAACGCTGTAAAGGAGTCTCCAAGGAGACAGCTGGGACATTTCTCTCAGCTCTCGATCTCATAAATCTACTTACAAACAGAGATGATGTTCGCTGCTTCTGGTAACAATTTCTCCCCCAAAATACCGACATTACCACCTCCACCACTTGCAGTGCGGTGCCTCAGAGCACGGCGGCGGCTTCTACTCTCCGCGCAGAAAGCAACCTCTTCTTCGAACATCGCTCTTGCTCCCAAGTTGAACAATGTGTTAAGGACTTCTCCATGTAACATCATGTTCTGCGGCACATTTCATTCAATGTCTATTCTGGCACGTGTTCCTCAGTACTTTTCACTGAGTTACGGCTTCGGTTATTCCATAGGAGCTGCACTATGCAGCTCTTCACTCTTCCCCTCCTCCCTAGAATAAATCCCAACACAATACCAAAAGAAGCCCACCATGATATTGCCCTTTTCCCTGAGCCATGGCCGCACGGATGAGATGTTGGCTGGTGTGTTCCCAGGAGGGGACAGTGCCACCCCCCAGAGGTGACCATGGGTCCACACGAGCAGTTGGGCCAGCGCCACTCTGCTGGGTGCCAAGAGCAACACGCACTGAGCAGCAATCACTGGGACCACCACCTCCGTCTTGCCCAACACTGGGGGAAAGGAAAGTCTCCCCAGTAGCCTCTGTCTCTAACAAGTTATTACAGAGCCCTATTAAAATCCGTGGGTCTATTCCTATTGTATGTTTTAAATTTACCACTGTACCCAGAGAAGCTGTGGCTGCCCCATCCCTGGAGGTGTTCAAGGCCAGGTTGGACGGGGCTTGGAGCAACCTGGGCTGGTGGGAGGTGTCCCTGCCCAGGGCAGGGGGGTGGAACGAGATGGTCTTCAAGGTCCCTTCCAACTCTAACCATCCTGTGATTCTATGATTCTACCCCTTTTCTCTACTTCGTTAGCCTGTCTCCTCGCTCGCAGCCTGTGAAGGGAAAGAGAGTATATTCTTTTGTACAAATGCACATTTTTGTAATAACTTCTAAATTGCAGGACAGAATTACATGTATTTTTAGGCTAGATGATATTTTGTGAAAGAACTTCAATCTTTTCTTAACAGCATTACTCGGAACATAGCGGTACACGAAATGGAATGTAAATACCTGCAATTTTTTTTTTAACCATCTTGTTTTTAACCACACCGCTCTGAATGATCTCAAACTGCTCTCCAAATTGATGTATGGATGACACGGCTTAGCTGCTACAGCCGCAGAAGAAACTGCTGTACCACAAACCGGATTAGCACTGCTTTCTTTCCTGGCAGAGCGTGTTTGGTATGAACTCCCCAATAAAATACGGTATTTCGCAATACCGGGCTTTAAAGAACACATTAGCAAAGACTCAGTCTCTGTCTTCCAGCCAAAAAGCCCTCCAAGCCGTTCAGAAGGGGGTATTGTGTTCTTCCCCGGTTACCCCAAACACACTACTCAAAGAGAGTATTATTCAGAATCCATCCAGTAGGAACAAACGGCTCTGTCTTCAAGTCCCAGAAGATTGCGACGGCATTAAGAGAAATGCAGCATTTCAGATTGCTCCATCAAAATCAATTCCTACCAACATGTCCTCAGCATTGCGAGGAGCGGATATTTGAGACCGTATGAAGAAAGCACTCGGAACGGAGCGCCGAGACGCGCTGACAGAAGGATTCCTGGCGGCGGCGGCGGCTGGCTCTACAGAGAACCGCCTTTTAAGAGTCGGGAAGGGAGAAGGAGGGCAGAAGAATCCCAGCGCGGGGCTTATCCGACATCGCAACACCTGCTGAGCGCGCTTTGTGGTCGTCACTTTGGGCGAAAACCCTTTAATTTGTATTTGGCTCGGCAGAACGTCTACCTTTGCATGGAGGTACCCTCATTTTTAGCCGTGCTCCAACCCCGTGGGCTGAAGCCGCCGGTCGGTCCTGCTGCTGCCCAGACGCCGGCAAAGCCGCCGCAGAGGTTGCACAGGCGCATTAACGAGCACCTCCCCCGGCTGCCTTTGGCTGTCCCAAACCTCTTCTGTCCTGCTTTAAATCTGTGCTCCGGGGGCCCAGGAGCCGCCCGCCGCCGGCGCGGTAGTCCTGACCTTCCTCTGTTCTTTCCTCCCTTGCATGTGCAGGGAGGTGGGAGGCTGATTTGGCCTGCAGTTGTAGGGGTTTATAGCTTTCTTTCAGCACACCAGCAAATAATTCAAAGCCAAAAAAAAAAAAAAACCCAACCCCATACAATTTCAGGTCTTCTTATAATAATCTCATTTCCTGGTTGACAGGTACCAGAAAAAAGAAATAAAAATCAGATTTCGTACTACTGCAGTGTCGCGCAGAGCGCTCCCTATCAGAGTACAGCCCCGTAAAGAGCAGAGACCAAAATGAACCACTTTCTTCGTATTTAAAGTGGAAAACCACCACACTTCCTACGCCCCGGTGTGTGCTTACCTTCAGGTGGGCGATGCTGCAGCTCAAAGCTCAGCACACGCTCCTGCACTTGGCTGGGTCAAACCCGTGAGTTCACTATTCGTATGGTAACAACCACCAAAGATGTGTTGGAATTGCGCCGAATTATATTTTATTTGTTTATTTGTACAAAGTTCCCCGGTGTTTGCCTGTTGTTCTTGCCGGGAAGATGCCCTGTGGTGCCTGGCTGTGAGCAGCGTGAATCAAAGATGCTGAAGGGAGGTGGAAAGGTCAGAACTGAGGACCGAGGCAGGAAAAATACGCTCCCATATGTAGCGCTGCAAGATTTTGTTCAGTTCGGTGTGATCCACAAAGCGACCAACGTCACCAGTTTAGGGAGCCACTGGTGGAATTCAAGTAACCGAAGTTACGCGTGAGCTTCGGGGCAACTGTGGTCTGCGGGCAAACAGACACTGCATCTCTTGTGTAGAAGTTACATTTAACATCCCCTCGGGATGGACTGTGTCTCTGAAAACAGAGGAAAGTACATTTATAGATGTCACTGCAAACAACCTCACCCGTTGCCTCTGCCCCTGTTTAACGACGGATTATATTTTGCTATTAAATTTCAGCACTCTCCGCAAGGGAAGGCGAGCAGAGGACAGCGGAATCAGCAGAAAGCGCCGAGCTGTAGGAAAACAATTTGAAATTATCATTCCGGCTCAACTCAGAAAATCAGAACCATAGCTCACGTCTGGATTTCCTTAACACTATTAAGCAAAGATAAAAAAATTCCAAACAAAACCACGGAATATTAGAGACAGACTTTCCGAGATGCCTCNTTTTTTTTTTTTTTTTTTTTTTTTACACAATAGAAAACACATCATCGAACCAGGAGCGAAAGATTGCGTATTGTAATTAGTGCTTTCTTACTTTTAATTAATAAAATAAACATATTTACATTGTACCTTCTCTGGGTATGTCTCACAGAAGAAAAAAAAAAGACCAGAGGGAAATGCTGGCCCGGGCAGTCAATTAGACTTTTCCAGCCTCGTTAAAGCCAGGCGCAGTTCACCCATAGGCTTAACGCAGAAGAAGTGGTGTTCTGGAATGAGTGCGCTGCGCAGGGCAACAGAGAAACAGGATGTCACGAAAGATAAAAAGAAATTAAATCCCGAATATGCTATTTTATAAAAGACCTCATCATGTCATTTCTAAGTTCCGTTCATACATTTGGACTTTAATTTCAGAATTTGCCATGTAAATTGGCATTACGGTTGCAGAGCTGTGAAGACAGGAGTCACCCTGAAATTGCGTGAGGGAACAGATTCGCTCCATCTGCGTGCTTGTATGGGGTCTCAGTCATTTTTCAGTAAATAGGCAGTTTGGCCAATTGATCAAAAAATTATATTTTTTTTTTTCTGTAAATAGAAATTTATCTCCAGTTAAGGCACTCCCTCCCCTTCTTTTTTTTTTTTGGTCCTCCTTTTAAACCCTTTTTAGCCCCCGAGATCAGGACCGGTTTCAGCCCAACCTTATGAGAATGCTTTCACGTTACTTCTCTTTGTACGCAGTAATTACAGAAAGATTTTCTTACCCACTGATCCCTAAGAAGCCTTAAGAGCAGCTTCTCCATGAGACAGCCCAGTCGGCCGTACTTGCAGACCACTTTTGAACGTTTTTTAACCTCGTGTCATTTGGACTTCCCTCTCCAAACAGATACGTTTCAGTAAGTGCCTCATTAGCATCACGCAGGAGAAGAATCCTTATTTTATTTTTTTTTTCCCCCCCTTTTAAAACCACGGTATCCTTAGCTATCTATCTCTGGTGTTTGTACTGATATTACAGCCACTTCAGTAAATTGAAGCTCTTCCACAGATCTCTCCTCCAAATCAGCGCCAGCCTCGGTTCTTTGGCTGAGGCAAATGCCAGACGTTGTTTATACAGTGGTAATCAACATGGTAAATTTAGAATATACCAGAATAAATTATGATAAATTTGCTGCCTCGGGATAAAGATAACACAGGGGTAGAGTCAGTGGTTATCTCTTAAAAAAGGGGGAAATTGATGAACAGACATTTTTTTTTTTCCTTCCAGGCTATCATAATAAATGTTTTTTTCCCCTCTGGGATTTGTAGAAAAAGAAGATGGGACATGTGGATCTCATGAACTCTGATGCTAAATACAGCTACAACTTTTGAAAGACTGTCGTCCCTATATTTCAAGTTGAACTCCACATTCGTTCCTTAGCATTAAGACTTGTTTTCTTTCTTTTCTTTTTTTTTTCCCCCCGCCATCTCTCCCGGGGTCAGGAAATGAACTGTGTGCCATCGGAGAGCGAAGCAGGACGGTCCCCAAGGGGCCCGAGAGCACTGCTGCCTTTTTTTTTCCCCACCTCAGCAGCACGGCTCGCTGTTCCCAGAGGGGGGGAATCATCCACTGGATGGTGTTTTTTTTTCATTTTTTTGTTGTTTGTTTTGTTTTTTTTTTAACTAAGAATATTTAGAAAAGCAATCTTTTCCTTGAGCCTGGGATTACACCTCATTTTCCTTCTCAAACTCAGCACTCGAGAGCTTTTTTTAGGAAAGTTAATTTACCTGGAGAATGAGTTTCCAGAAAATAACCATTCCAAATGCAAACTGTCTTCAGAGTAGACTGACATTTTTCTTTCTCTGGCAAAATACCTGTGCTGGGCCCAAAATCCGTGGTTGGAAAAACGCGCGCCTTTGCCCAGTATGCAACTTTGGCCAATCTTCTGGGGAACAAAGACAATTAGGATCTAACTAAACCCTAATCCACCTGCGAAGCGCGGCAGTGCTCCGAAATAGATGTTACCTGTCTGTATCGGGACATTTTTGTAATTAAATCCCTCGGCTAGAAGGCACAGGCAGGAGTGGGCCGTCAGCCCTTTGCGCAGCTAATGGGCAGAATTGCCTTTCTTCCATTTCATTTTCCGCGTCCACCTTTCAACTCCACCAAACTCCAAGTACCGGCGGGCTTTAACAGGATTTAAACGCGTGCCGTGCCTCGCTGAGGAGGAAAGGGATTGCTCACGTGCCGACCCACTTGAATGACGCGCTTTGCTGAACAGGAGACTTAATGTGCTAACGTGTTATCCCTGAGAGAAGATGTGAAGCCTGATGACACTTTTTTGTCCTGCCTCCAGGTCATGGCAAACCCGGTGAGCAGGAAACACATCTTCATAGAATCATAGAATGGTTTGGGTTGGAAGGGACCTTGAAGATCATCCATTCCCACTCCCTGCCCTGGGCAGGGCCACCTCCCACCAGCCCAGGTTGCTCCAAGCTCCATCCAACCTGGCCTTGAACACCTCCAGGGATGGGGCAGCCACAGCTTCTCGGGGCAACCTGCGCCAGGGGCTCACCGCCCTCACAGTCAAGAATTTCTTCCTAATATCTCATCTAAATCTTCCTTCTTTCAGTTTAAACCATTCCCCCTCATCCCATGGCTCCCCTCCCTGATCCAGAGTCCCTCCCCAGCTCTCCTGGAGCCCCTTTAGGCACTGGAAGGGGCTCTAAGGTCTCCCCGGAGCCATCTCATCTCCCTCTCTGTGCGTTGGTGGAGCAGAGGAGATGCACCCAGGCCAGGGGGGTACCCATCTGCCCGGGCACCGGCAAAGCTGCTAAACCCAGCAAGACTGTGCTGCCCAGAGCTGCCCCGGAGATGCACTGCACAGCACCAGCTGATAGCAAAGACATCACAGGAGCTGCTGCGGTGTTGATTTGTGTAAAATCAGAATGACAGCAGACAAGTGATGCTCCAGCATCACGTCTAGTTTTGTTAAATAAATTCATCTTTCTCCTTTTCCGAAATATCCTAAGCCATTAAGAAAATCTTTATGGCACCCAATACGGTACTGGTTACAGCACCAGGGGGGTTCTGGTGAGGACCTGGACAGGACCCAATTGTATCACTCTGTAGAGAGACACAGCTCCTGGACTCGCCTGAGTTTGTCCCCACGGGCTGCTGTGGGGGGCATCCAGACCCCTGGCAATCCGGAGCCTCGGAAAAACCCATCATTAATCACCCAGCCCGTTGGAGAGCAACTAGAAGCACTTACTCCTCTGCGCCTCGGCCGTCTCGATCTTTTCCCACATGCCTCATTCTCTTTTTTTTTTTTTTTTCCGCTCACTCACTGCCGCCGTACAAACGCCATAACATTTCAGGGAGATATTTACAATCCCAGGCATCCGAGTGACCAGCATTTCCCCGTGACCTTCTCACCCTCTCAATTAGCCGGCGAGTTTTTCCTATGTTATGCCCTCGCAGAAATTTTTCTTAGGCATCTGTGGCTTCACCCCGGCCGCTCCAGTGCTGCCACTGGGAAAGGTCCCGTTTGCGCCGGGGGAGCAGAGCACCAGGCACATGGCACTGCCCCGTAAGCCACAGCTCGACCTGGTGGCACAGAGCACTCGGGAAACCGAGCACATAGCTGAGCTGTAAAGACGACTTCAAATTTCCATTAACTCCTGTCTTCAACCAGGCAAATTATGCAGTTGGCTACTACCACTCTTAAAATTAAGGTATTTGTACTTTTCATCGTATTGAAACAGAGCAGATGAGTTTAAACATATAACCTGATAGGTTGGGGTTTTTTCTTGTGTTATTTGAGGAAAAAAAAACAAAACATTTTGCATTTGCAAGCTGTGTTTTCCCTTAAAAAAAAAAAACCAACAAAACAAAACAAAACAAAAAACCCAACGAAAACCCAGAGTTCAAAATTCACTCAGCAAAAAACACAATATGCGATCTGGGATACAGTATAAACACACCACTTAAAAGCGTGCTCCAAAGATGGTTATTGCATTAGCACAGACAGGGCATTTGGCTGAAAAATGCCTCTAGAGAGAAAAAAAGAAGTAAAAAAAGTATCGAATGTTAAATTTATTTGCTTACTGAAGCCTATAGGAATGATGAATTTTGAAATGCTTCAAGAAATAAGACCAAGTTGGACGGGGCTTGGAGCAACCTGGGCTGGTGGGAGGTGTCATGGCAGGGGGGTTGGAACTCGATGGTCTGTAGGTCCCTTCCAACCCAAACCATTCTCTGATTCTATGATTCTATGAAATGACGCAAGAGGACGCTGAAAACTTAAACTGGGAACTCGGGCAACCTTTTTCTAATTCTAATGTTTGTGTGTATATACGTACGCACATACACACACATATCCAGGTAGACAGATCAACCCCATTTAAGTAAGAAAACTGGCGCTGCAAGCCACTGCTGGTTCTTACTGGTGCCACTTTCCACCAGGAGTCCCTGATGGTGTCCCAGGGCCACCGCCTTAGCTCCCGTCCCGGGTGAAGCCAGCCCAGGTACGGGCTGGCAGATGGCTTTTCTGCGCTCTCCTCCAGCAGCTCTCTCCATCCTGCGGGGTTCAAGCCGCATAATTGCTCACTCTGCAATTAGACGTTTTGGCATGATAAGCCACACTCCGTTTGAAGGATGACCATTCGCGTTGGTTTCCTGTTGTATTTTACCGCTTGAAACGTGGCAGCGACTCCCCCCGGTACGGGGCCGCCTCGTCCCAGCCAAGGTAGAGCCTCTTGCGAAAAGACACCAAAGCTCCAAGAACTTATGGACTTTCAGGGGGATTTGCAGAGACAAAAGGCAGGTAAGAGCTTTGCTCTTCCTAAATGCGCTCCATAAATAAGCGCGAGGCGGGGAAAAGAAGTGCCACTGCGGAGCGCGTTATTTTATAGGTGGAAAACTGAGTGTTTAAAAAGTACCTCTTAAAGTATTTTAATAACTTTTGAAAATCTGAGCCGGAGTGAACCGGCCAAGGTTACACAGGATGGCTTCGAGTGAAGGGGAAAACGAGCGTGCGTCTCCCCGTGCCGTGTCAGGCTCTCGGCCATCCGCCTTTCCCAATTTGGGCCAATTTGGGCAGTAAAAACCTTCAGCAAAGCCTCGGATTGCAGGGAGCGCACGTTCTTGTGCCTCTGAGAAGCCGTTCCGAGCCTGGGGGAGGCACTCGCCAGGAAAGGGAGAGTTAACTCCATGCCCACACAGCAAAGATAGGATATATATCAAAGCTTTCACACTTTTTTTCCATTCTGTAGTTCGCTCCATGCTTTAAAAATGTATTTAAACTGAGTGACCGTGTATGCAAAGAAACTTTACAAGCAGATAAGTCTTCTAGAGCTGAATGTCTGCCAAGACAAAACTGTGTGGTTTATTTTAAAAGGAGGAGTGGTTATCACTCAGAACACACCATTTCTGTTTAGGCAGTGGAGGCAGAATTAATGCTCCCAATTTTTACTTGTCATTAAAATAGAACTTTCGAGAAATAAAATCCCATTTTTTAGCCTATACTGAAACAAAACAAAACAAAACAAAAGATAGCAATTTATATAGGGGAAAGTTTTTAATTAAAAAAGAAGGGTATTTCGAAAAAGTGTGTTGTGGAGAAATGAAACTGTGGTACGAGGAGCTCTGACGCGCAGGTGTTATGTGTTATAATCTATATTACAGTACTGTGCTATCCACATGAGACCAGGTACAAAGAAAAACTTCTGGACTTTATTCAACTTTGTGGGCTTGATTCTAATTTTATTTACAGCAAGTCTTCCCTCCGTAGACACGAGTACCTCCACGGCCTTCGGTGAACCCAGTGAAGCCAGGCTGGACGTGGCCTTGGGCAGCCTGGTGTGGTGGGAGGTGTCCCTGCCTATGGCAGGGGGGTTGGAACTCGATGATCTTCAAGGTCCTTTCCAACCCAAACCATTCTATGATTCTATGATTCTATGATTCTATTAACTTATTGGCATAAGGAAGAGGTATTGAGACTCTCATTCATTTCTATTTTAACTCTCAGGTGTGAGCGTGCAAGGGGAAAAGCTCAGAAAATTGTTGTGTATTAACCTTTATCAAGAAATAGTCATGAGAACTGAAGACCTCGTATTTCTTATGATTTCTCTCAGCGTACCGTGTCAAGACCAACATGAACTTCTCGCTCTTTTTATATGGGGTAGAAGCAGGTTTTGCTCCAGGGGTACAAACGGATCAAGTCGGCAGAAATCAGAGAAAACTACAGAAGGTTAAAACTCAGGCAAGACAGAATCACGTCAAATCCACATCATCTGCTTCAAACAACAACAAAAGCGCATTTGTATGGCTTCTCCTTTTCTAAGCAGCGTTCATTACTAAGTTACTGCATGGGTCTTAATTTATGTCAGCTGGGGGAGATCCTGGTTACTCGAAGGATTTGGTTTAGTCCGTATAACGAGGAAACTTAGCTTTGTGCCTTTCTTCTTTATATGTCTAAAATAATTAAACCATTTGCATCACTCCCTCACTTGCCAGTAAATAAACTCATTTGCTCCAGACAAGTGAAAAACCTTTCGGCAGCGCTCGAGCCAGCGCCCGGAGAGGGGGGAGGAGGGGGGGAGCCACTAGGTGGCAATAGAAACCCCTCAAATAAACCGCGACTGCACTACTTCTGCTCTTCAAGGGCGATCCCTTTCAACTAAGCAAGCCTTGAATCGAAAGGAAGCAAACAACTTTTCTTCCCCGTCATTAAAACCCCTAAATTCTCAGCCCCGTTTTCTGTAAGATTAGTAGGAAACAACCGATTTAGCATCGTATTAAGCCGATTTCTCTTACTTATCGTCCTATTTTCTCCCAAGGTCATTATTTAACATGCCACGCAGTGGAGAAATGATTTTCAATTATTATTTCAACATTATAGGAAAGTTGTGATAATTTCTGTTGTTCTTAATAAATTTAACGCTCTGCCATCACCACAGAAGTCAGATGGCCGAAATTATCACTTTTCTGTGTTTGCAAAGCATTACCAGGCTTACAACAAACCGCTACCAGCTCAGCCTCTGGTTGCATTGCGCATTTTGTTCTCAAGTGCTCAGATCTCAGTGACTTACAGAGGATTTAAGAAGAAAATCAGTCTTCAAATTAGATCTTAAGTTAAATATCCAAAATTGTCTCAAATTAAGAGATCATTGTTTCAAATTTAGCACAAGTGTTTCTATGCTGGGAAGTTCCTTGTCCATAGACGTGCAATGTGCCACTGTGCTATAAATTTCGCACTGCTCATTTGCACAGCTCATGAGTTAGCAAAAAATAAAACCCACAAACTAACGCGCGTACGCATTATAACAAAGTTAAGACTGTAGAGTCCAGATTGCATAGGGATATAAGCATATAAATTTGCTGTTTCCATTTTCAAACCCCAGATTTTTCAAATTCAACCTCTCTTAAATGTTGCTTTTATATATAATATCCAAGGTCGGGGTTATTTTTTTTTTTTGGACACCAAAACCTCCTGCGGTGAACTCCTCTTTGTCGTTATCATCACGGTTCAACTCCTGAACACCGAGACTCTCCCCGCGAAGCACCAGGACCAAGCACTGCCTTTGGTTTGGCCGTGGCAGCCCGCAGCGCCCCGTCTAGCTGACTTTTATTCCCTCCCTCTTTCAAGATGGGGGGGGAGTTCTGCGTAGGTAGTGCCTCCGAGGCAGTCCAGAAGGAGAAGAAATTCGGAGGCGGCCGGTCTGATTTCTGCCCTCCCCAACCCCTTCTCCCCCCCAAGGTCCCACTCCTTCCGCCCCACCGCAGTGCGATCTCGGGGTCACCGTACCCCGCGAACGTCCCCCGACACCGGCTTTTCTCTGGGGGGTCACCAGATTGGGAAGTAATAAAACTAAAACTGAACTTGAATTAAATTCTAAAGGAAAAGAGCAGAGAAGAACCTGTTCTTTAGGTACTCCGCTGCTGTGGGGGGTTTCTTAAGTCAATCTTCACAGAAATAGCAAATTATCGCCAAAAAAATCAATGTGCAGTGGAAGAGCTCAGATAGGCTGCCAGGAGACACGCTCGTAATTCCTTAGAGAACAAGTCCGGCAGGATACAATTCCAAACACCCTCCCGGGCTGGGGAAAATGGTGTGACAAATTCAGCCACCGATTGTGCCTAAATTTCACACATTAATTTCATCTCTAAAAAGGGGCACGGGAGAATAAATTAATCAGCTTTTGAAAAAATTGAGTCCAAATCTGGATTTTGAAAGCTCAGCCTGTTTTCTGTTTACGATATCGTCTACTTGCCATAGAAATACAGCTTTCCCATTAACATTTTTGCCTACAGCTTTGAAATACTGAGAAGCAATATTAAACTCTTAATAAACCAGAAGCATCGTCGCAGGCATGCACATGAACGCTGACTGACATCTGCAGACTCTCCCTCGAAAACGCGACTAAAAATACACTGGGAGAAAATCTGGTTGAAAATTTGCAATCGTTACTTTCCTGTCTGCAAGCGGTAAAGAGTCACGCTTCGCGTTCTTTACTGGAACAACTAATTCTAGTAAAAATCTGGAGGTGACATGATTGCACGAGTCATAAATCTGCTTTACTTAAATAACAACAAAAAAATAAAAATCAAAGAGTGCAGTAAACACAGGTATACAATTTTAATCCCAAAAATTTAAATAAAAACTGAAGCGTTCGGGGTGTAAATGATTTTTCTTGTATTTGTCTCCAGTCAGCATTAATGAACACACAGAGAGCAGATATTTAAGATATTCTTCCTGCCATTGCTCTTCTGTTTAGTCCCCCTGGTTGCTCAGGCCTTGTGGCTACGGAAAAATACGGTATCTATGGATGGTGGTACTAACCAAGGCGAAAAATGATGGAGCGAGGTCATGACACGAGTGATGAACATAATAAGAAATACATCGAATTTAGGAGATGTTGCTTCACTGCCAGGTCATGGGGAGAGAGAGTAGTGAAACCCCACGAGATATAAAGGTGCAGCTGAACCCAGTATTTTCGCAGATTTGCATCAATCAGTTTAAAAATACGCGTTTGACCAGTGGACGACAAGCCACGCCGGGAGCTCTCATAGCCAAGAGCTCGTTTAAGTCCTCAAGTGGGTTTGTAAATCCACAGGGTCAGGTCTAAGGAGGCGACGCACGGCCCAGGAGCTGCTCCTCTGCCCCGCAGCACGCGGGAACAGGTCCCAAGGAAAGGAAGCTTTTGGTTGTTAAATGAAGGTAAGCCAACGTATGGTTAAAAACCTGTTACAATTACGCCAGGTTCACACAACTCAAAGAGAGAAAGAAGAGGAGCGAGATAACGCTGACCTTTTGTGCTATCGTCTCTTTTCAAAGTGCTTCTTCGCAGAGCCTATTGTCCCCTTTGCTTCGTTCACTTTGTTCTCTACCAGAACTCTTGGAGAAATAGGAGCAAAGGGAAAGAAATTCAAGTCGTTCTTCACGTCTTATATTTAACCGTGGCCCCAGGAGGATCTCATTGTTCCTCAGACCTGGCAGCGAGAGGCAGGGGCAGGAAACAGAGCAAGAAATAGAGAAGCAGAAGGAGCAGCTGTTCTCCAGCGACCAGGCAAAGATGCTCCACCTGTGTAGCAACCGGAGTGGTGGAAAGTGGGGAACCACCTTCCCTCTGCAGGTAGGGGTGGTGACCGACTGCATGGAGAGTCCCTGCTACACGAGGAGCTTCTGTCACAGGAGAAGTCTGAAGTGTTTGCAGATCCAGCACATCTTCAGCATCTGATGTTTTCAGTTTTTAGCCAGGCTATGGCATTTGCGGCTCGCCCAGAGCATGAGGAGCTTTATCATTTGTGGGAGACCTCTGTGTATGTCTCCTCTCTGAAGCAGAAAAACTAACAAAACATTTTGCTAAAGGAAAATAGCCCACGGTAGGCAGGGCAGAGAGGGGCACTGAACCCTCACCTCTGACCAGCTCCACAGAGAATGAAGTCTCTGGGCTTTGACTCCTCAAGCTGAGGCAGCTTCAGAGGTGACCACCTCACCCATCCACTCACTCCTCGCCTGGAAGCCATCCATCCTCAGGGCAGAGTCCACCTCCTCAGGTGCTGCAGCTCAGCCCCCCACGTTAATTAAAACAGAAATCGAGCTGATAACCAGCCCCAGCACACACCTCCAGAGCTTGGCTGGTGCCACTCCATTTCACCTGGTCCCCTAACGTGCACTTCTCTTCCCGATGGAAAAACCTCCAGTTCTGAGACCTCCCTGGTCTTAAGAGAGTTTCAAAGGTTTTGGTTGCTTTCCACCAGGGTCTGATAGTTGTCACAAAGTGGAGTTGTGTTCTGGAAGGAGGGGGGTACGGGTGGTTTGCACCCAGGTCCCACATGGCATTTTGCCCACGCCAAAGGCCGTCTAGCTGTGGCCCTCTAACCACGCGGGCTTCTGCGTCGCTTGAAGTTATTTTGGGAATAATATCCTGGCTGCTGTTAAAAGGCTTTGTTATTCTCCTCTTTATGCTCGGTATAAAACAAAATGCACTTAACATTTTATTCTGTTTATTTAACAGTTTATTAATTTATTAAATTAAAAGTGTTTTCTCACCCAGCAAACATTCGGAGCGTTTCTCCAGATATCTGTCCAATCTTTTTATTCTGTTCTTCAGGGCTGGCCCAAATAAAGCATATGATTTTTCCTGAATGAAATGACCTCTAGTTCCTGCTCTTCTACTCAAATAGATTTCTTTTCTGCTTTGACTTATGTGAAAAGTAATGAAAAGACAGCTTCAAAAAAAATATATATACAAAACTGGTTGTAAATAAAGACTATTTTCGGCTAAAGAGCTTGAGTGCATTCCTCACGTTAAGTCATTCCTAACTAATACAGTTCTTTAAATAGAAGAAATTAGAAGGCACGGTTGCAAGAGAGAAACAACTGAAATGATGACTCAAGGCCAGGTTGGACGGGGCTTGGAGCAGCCTGGGCTGGTGGGAGGTGTCCCTGCCCAGGGCAGGGGGTAGAATGAGGTGATCTCTAAGGTCCCTTCCAACCTAAATCATTCTATGATTCTGTGTGTTGGTGGTTTTCTGCTTATGCTGGAGTGGCAGGACCTGGGAACTTACAAAAGCTCAGGTATGACAAAAAGATTATTTATGTGTGGAGGAAATGGTTCCTGATCAGTTTTAGGTAACTTCTTTAGCCGTTCATTGCGGGAGGGGAAAAAAACCCCCATATACAGCATTCTTATAATTTACTTTCTACGACGCCTCCATTAGGAATGGTTCCACACGTTGGGAGGTGGTCTTTCCTGAAACACATCGTCATAGAAAATTTTGCAGAGGAGAAAACATTAAAATACACCCTCCTCTAACACAGGTACCTCCCTTTGACCAGCTTTTCCCAGTTGTGCTGGCTGGTCTTGGGTGGATTTCCCTCCACACCCCAGTTTTGCGTTTCGCACCCTCGCGGTCTCTGGCAGAGTCACACTTGATTTACATGCCGGGGGAGCAAAGGTGGCTGCCTGGGTGGAAGCCAGCCCACGTGGAAGACGGTGGCAGCGCTCCCATCGCCTCCGACGGCGCTGATGTTTCCTTCTTCCCCGTTGAAACCAAGGCTGGCCCCCGCGGCAGCCACCCCGCGCACCGGGGGGGGACGCTCTAGCGCCGAATCGGCCGTTTCACAACCGCTTCGCAGCCTAAAATAGGCTGAACTATTTCAAGAGTGTAGGGAAGGAAGATAAATGATTAAAAGGTATACCAAGTTAGTATGGGCTGAACTTTAGAAAGGTAACATTTATAGGCTGGCTGTATGGAAAAACATCCTGACTGCACATTAATCAGTCCTGAAGAGGGACATTAAACGAGGCCAACATTTTCAGACTCGGATGCCGAAAGTTTGGATCTAAATCCACGGTTAGGAATTCAGTTTTAAGACTACCTGGCTGGAAAAAAGTGGTTCTAATCCGAATTTATCCGTTCATGTTTTCTTGTGGACTTCATGAACTAAGGAAAAGCACTGACCTGACTGAACGCTTTATCTGGTTTCAAAATTAATGCTGGAGGAGAACTCCGTCCATTTAACAACAGAACTTTCTCAGACGATTGAACAACCACAACCAATTCTCCGCACATCAGCACACCCGCACCAGAACTCAGGAATGCAGATGACTGCCGGGAAAATACTGCAGGGAAGATGGAATAAAGGAGAACTATATCCTCCTTAAAATTTTATTTTTAATCTTTGCTATATAAAGAAACATAGAACTTGAAAGCATTGTGTGGCTTCTCTGGAATTATGTGTCCTCATTCTTGAGAATAAATACTATTTTAGATCTTTTTAAAACATATATCGAACATATTGCCATACTACAATATATTAAAGAGATTTCCCATTTTAATAATAAAAATAACTCGTATTAGTTTTAAAGTTGCAAGATGTTAACATCAGATGGGAAACAGTTTAAAAGACAAGTGCTAAAAATAACCTTTAAAATATAGTGTACATTGATGTTTCAAAGATGAGTGAAAGTTACACTTGGCAAGGGTGTTGGATCCTTTCATACACTGGATATGTTTAGCTTTGGTATTTTCTTAACAAATGGTTAGTATTGGGCCCTATGTCCCTGGAGGAAAGACATCATCCCGCAGTGACATGTTTCTATACAAACATACTCAAACCAAGGTCATCACTCACCTTCCTAAACCCTCCGCAACACAGGCCAACAACTTAATTTACAGAGCGAGGCTGTATGAAGTGTGGGACTAGCAGATCCCAGGGTCCAGTCAAGGTCTGCCACTGAATTAAGGCAACAGATGGAGTGGCTCAAGCGAGGAGAGACTTTTTTTTCTCTACTTCACCCATATATTTTCACACGCATCCCTAACTCATGCTTAACCCTTTCTCATCTCAGGAGGCGCATAAGCTGAAAGATGTGAACACCAACTCGCTTTGCTGTGCTGCTTCTGCACAGCACCTGATGGTCCCTCCAAGCCGCACCCAGCCGCACCGCTGGATTCAAGCAGCTCCGCTGCGGTTCGAGGCTCTGACCATCAAAAGAAGTGTGGCCAGCAGGGCGAGGGAGGGGATTCTGCCCCTCCACTCCACTCTCGTGAGACCCCACCTGGAGTACTGCATCCAGCTCTGGAGTCCCCAACAGAAG
>VUYV01000185.1:761015-782817 GCA_008711295.1 Anarhynchus alexandrinus | reverse complement strand
ATTGCGGCCTTCCAGTCCCTAAAGGGGCTACAGGAGAGCTGGGGAAGGACTTTTTACTGGGGCATGGAGTGATAGGACGAGGGGGAATGGCTTCAAACTGGAAGAGGGCAGGTTTAGATTGAACATGAGGAAGAAGTTTTTCCCTTTGAGGGTGGTGAGGCACTGTCCCAGGTTGCCCAGAGAGGTTGTTGAGGCCCCATCCCTGGAGGTGTTCAAGGCCAGGCTGGCCGTGGCCTTGGGCAGCCTGGTGTGGTGGGAGGTGTCCCTGCCTATGGCAGGGGGGTTGGAACTCGATGATCTTCGAGGTCCTTTCCAACCTGAACCATTCTATGATTCTATGATTCTATGATTTTCAGAGTAGTTTCCTACGAACAAACCTGCTGGCTCAGATTCTCCTCATCAGGTCTGTAAAGGCACAAGAAGACCCAAACTGGGTAGAGTTTATGCACAATTTCGATTCCTCCCTTTTTCTTTTTTGTATTTCACAGGTACCCGTGGGAGTTCCCACGCTTTGCAACGCTGCATGTTGGCAGCCATTGGCCACTACTTGAAAGTGGAACTATCAATCTAAAGTCTTTTAAGTTTACCAATTTTTCAAAACTATAGTTACTGACAAAGCAAGCCCTAATATATATAAATTCCTAGAGCCATATTGCCTATGTCCCGCTATAACTATCCCAAGTGCCTCTTCCCACGAGAAAGAAAGGACACCACTCAGTGATCAAAAATGCGCACATTCCCAGTGTTTGATTTTTCCGAAATTGAGTTTTACTTTTCCCTTTAATACTAGATAAAACTTAAAATCAAAGTTACAATTTGTCGGTTCAATAAGGGTCAGCTCTCTGGCTGGGTCTGCGAGTTTTATATACTGACACTGAAAGATGGCAGACACCCAGCGATCTCGGCGTTAGATATGATAGGAACGAGCTCAGATTTGCACTTTGGGTTTTTCGCTTGATCTCGGCATCCGGCGTGCCGTAGCTCCTCTGAAGAGGATGATAGTCTTTGCTCGGTGAACATCAGCGATACGTGAAACCTCTTTTCGTCTTCTGTCAGGAGAGTGCAATCTTTCACGGCACAGAATTCTGGAAAACAGAGAGTTCTGTCAATAAACAGGTAAAAATATTGGCCAGTTGTTACTGCGTTGTATATCTGCCCCTCCACGGGGAAGTCTGGTGGTATAAACTTACAGTGTCTGATTGCAGAGCAAAGCAGGGGTTGCCATCTATTTCTCATATTCCCGTAACATCTGCTACTGGTCACCGTTACAGACTGGGGCTTTAATCTAATCCAGTATGGCTATTCCTATGTCCTATAACTGCTTTCGTAAATTAAAGCCATAGCCTCTCCCCCTGCCGTTACCGTTGGTCACGCTGTTGAGCGTTTTTAAATAGCACAGGGTATAGTTATCTTAGAAATACAATACGCTGATGTACATCATTGGAGATTAATTTTTGCATCTTTAGTCAACTTGATGCTCTTTGAAAAGAAACACAATTCTTCAGTCATGTCAAGTTATTAATTGCCTCAAATTACTTTGTAGAATTACTTAGTAGTGAAAATTCACGGAGAAGGCAGAACCGGATCTATCCACTGCGCATCGTGAAAGATCAGTACTCTGCATTGGCAACGGTCGGGGAGCTCCATCTTAATTTTCTAAATCCTGCACATTGGTAAGGAGTTATTTACCTCTCAGGAACTGTACTTCTTTGAAATGTGTTACCCACATGTAGTCCATTCTTGGACCGTACGTGCTCCCTCTGCCTGAAGCTAGCCACGAGCACGCGCGCAATAAAAATGGACTCCATGTGGACAATTACTCAACGAAGAGAAGAAAGTTATTTAGGTTGCAAAGTCAAGGAGCGAAAAATTAGGAAATGCCAAATTGCCTGTTGTCTGTGCGATGGTGACCTCAGCGGAGAAACGCATTATTTACTGTCACGGTGCAACGGGTCTGATTCCCTTTCCCGAGTAAAAGAACAACCTCTATCTTCGGAATGTCTTCTTGCCAAGCGCTGAAAATACACGCAGCTCAGACAGCGCCAGGAGTAGCGTTCCGAAATTGCTCTTGCAAAGTCAAAGGAAATGGCTTGTATCCTGTGGGGGCAGGGGGATAAAACCCCTGGAGTAACTTTCTCCCCCTCTCTCTTTAATTTATGTTGCCTCGATTTGCATTCTGTTGTTTTTCAAACGCGTGCGATACGTTTTATATGCTTTTTCCTTCCTTGCATCCTGCTCGCGTCATCTGGTGCGTTCTCGTCCACCGAGAAATAGGTTCTCTGGGAGGACAAGGAACGGGCCGCCCTTCGCTCAGAGTCCTACTGCCGCGCTGCTCTGGCCAGCGGAGCCTTTTCCTACCTGGGACACCGTTTTTCCACACGTGGTGTAGTTTCTTCTGCTAGGGAGCACCAGGATTTTCTCCTCACAGCTTTTAATCCTTTTTTTTTGTCAAAAATCTACCCAGTTTTTACTCTGTTTCTCTCCTGACCTCCCTTTGCTCAGCTGTTTCCCTGCACTGTTTGCTAGCTAAAATTTCATATCGTCGTTTTTTCTTCCCACGCTTGGCGGTAGCCTCTTGGAAGTCTAATATTCTTTATGACAGCACCTACATGAAGAGGTTAAGCTGCGTTTCTCACTTCCTCCCTATCCACCGTGTGCTAAACAGAGTACGAAATCTGACGTCAGGGGTAGCGTCTGCCCGGCTATGCTGGGCTCCATCCGCTTTTCTGGCAAGCTGGCGCATCTTGTACTACCTTTATCGCAAAATAGCGTAGTCATACGTGTATAATAGGGGGAAATATTGGTCAGTTAGACTTCTTTTGGAGTAGGGCAGTCTGAATTTTGTCATAAGGGCACCAAGAACAGATATTTTTCATTTTGAAATGCATATAGAAAGAGAGATTAAGTGGTTAAGGCAAAACTGGTTTATCATAAAAGCATAAAAAATATGAATCTTTGGTTTTAGCCATTTAGTTTCTTGGATTTAGAAAAAAAGGGTTCTATCAATAGTGGGTATTTTCCGAAATGAACAATACCCTCTTAATAGGTGGGCACAGTTGTCATTGTGTGCAGACACCGCAGACCTAATCCCTTGCGCGTATGCTGTCGGTGTAAGCGGTGGCGCCCGTAGGGACGGCAATTCACCCGCGTCGCTCCCCGCGGCACGCTCCCAGCCAAGGCAGCCACAGGAGAACGCAGGGCACGTGGCGACACCCGCGCCTGAGCCGAGGGATGGAGAGGGAAGCTTGAGCCGCCGACGGGCTGCTGGATCACCCCTCCGCCCACATCGCTCTCCTCTGGGAAGGTATGAGGTCTCTGCCAGCTCCTCCCGAGCGGAGCAGGAGCTGAGCCGGAGCAGGTGGTGCTTGGTTGAGGCACATTCCCCAAAAAGCTTGGCTGGTTTTGGCTTAAAGACAGCAAGAGAGGGACCAAGTGAAGAAGGGGCCGGTTCATTTGACAGATTTTTCTTCTGAGGCCGGACCTCATTTTTTAGTTGAATTTGTCTTATTTTGGCTTCTGCTCTCTTAAACTCATTTTGTATTTCTTTAATATGTAAAGGATGACAAGCACTGTCTTCTGTCCATAAAGGAACTACTGTCATGAAATCAAGATGCTTGCCAATCTTCTTGTTTGGTTGGTTTTTTTTGAAATAATACAGATCAACCATCCCAAGTTTCTCATTGTAAGCCATATTCTTTGTAATATTTTTGTATGGCCGTATATTTAAAACTGGACAATTGGACTCATTGCAGTCTTCCATTATCAATATTCTCTCTACATATAGAAAAACAGCCGCTCATTTCACCCCAAAGCTGTACTGGGACTGATATTCTCTTGGCTACTCATATTCACTCCCAAAACTTTTTCTGGAACTTTCCATGCACACTGTCCTATTCTGGAAATATGACGTGTTTCTTCACTTTCCTTTTAAATCCCGCTCATGTCAGTGCCTTTGTGTTGTGTAGGAAAACCAGCTGGTGGAGAGGCTCTTAGCAACTATGTAAAATTATCTCCAGTATGGATCTAGAGGATCCTGCAATTTAGGGCCTTTACTTAATTATTTCGCAACTATCTGACTATCAGCTTTTAATTGGGTAATAAAAGGCCTTTGTTGTCCCCTTGTGAGACTGTCAGTGGATGAAATAGGGCAACCCTAAGGTTAAAAAGGAGGAGGGAGAAAGCAGGAGGTCTAGAAGGTCTCACCCTGCTCACCGGGACTATTGCTGCCCGGGGACGGCTCACCAGAAGGCGCAGCCAAGATCAGCACACGCCGGGTTTTTTTAACCCGCCGCATTGCCCGAGTGCCGTATTTCCCCCGTGGGGACTGCCAAAGAGCTGAAGGAGGATCCAGCGCTGGGACGATGCTGTGTGTTCTCAGCTAGTACCGGGATCTAGCTAACGAAGGGAGCAATGTTTTCCCTGGTTATGGCTTTAAAGTACATTTATCGTGCAGCTTATTCTCTGGCAGAAAAAAAAACCCCATTCCTAATCTGTTTTAAAACAAATAGATTGTGCACAGCTGTCCTTATATCCAAGGCAAAATGATGATTTAATGTTGATTAAGAGAGAAGGCCTTTGAAGTGAGCGAGGCAGGAGCCCGTAGTATGTCTCTAGTGATCATTATCAGTCTTTCCCTGAAGGGCGACTTGGTGCCAAAAGCGCTTTCCCCAAACCGGGCCGAGGTGGATTCAGGAGCAAATGCTTTGTAAATTTAAAAAGACCTTCTCGTTCGCAGGCCTCTGATGTCTTATTCCTTTAGCTGTATTAATGCCTGAGAATAAGCAGGCGCAGCCTTTTTCGCTGGCGAACTACACAACGGGGCAAGGTCCGCCGCTGCACGGCACCCTGGGCATTATTTATTCACCACGAGAAGAGGCGACTGAGCATGAGTCCTGCAGGAAAAGCCAAGCGAAGGTGCCGGGTTGCTTCGTTTTCCTTTTTCATACGGAGAGCTGCTTTAGCAAAAGAAAAAAGCGGTCGGGTTCAGCTTTTTATAGCTAAACGCTTTTGTGACTCGTTATAGAAAAGTATAGAAAAAGTTCTCTCTCGCAGTCGTTTGTCTCCCAGTTACGTGCCAAACACCGGTCACGGCACACGTGTGCCTACCTGGACCTGCACAGAAACACCGGGTATTATACACACGCGCGCACACGTGCTTACATTGCCCTCTGAGATGAAACGAGCGGTCAGCGAGTCGCGTTTGCGCCTGTCTGTCCATCTGGCTGCGATTTGGTTTAAAAACCTTCCCAGCGCCAGTGCGAGAGGAGAGCAGTCCCGGGTTGTCTCACACGAAGGGTTGTAAAGAATGGAATTCTCGTGGAGCCGAAGGCTCGACGGCACCAGAAAGGAGGCACCGGGGAAACTGTGTTTCCTCGTTTGGCAATTATGATTTACAGTCATTTAGGAAAATGCCGATTTTGCCATAGAAAAAAAAAAAAAAACAACAAACAAACAAACCGAAGCCAAAACCATCAATATTTTTCCTGGTAAACCTCTTTCCATCTCAAGTCAGGGGAGTCTGCAGTTTTACAAACCCCCCAAACCCATCGTTACCTGTTTATTTCTTACTGTTCTATAAATAGCCCCCGCATACGCTCCCCCTGAACGGCGTTTGCCATCACCGACCTCGTAGCTACTCTTCACAGCACCCCCACTACCAACGCACCTTCTCAAATACCACAGCAGCGGGCAAAAGCGAAAATACAACGATTTTAAGCGTACGGTGCTCTTCTGTCGGTGTAACCAAGGCGCTTTTGTTTCCGCTGCCGAGAAAGGACCCTTTGCTGTTGACTTCAGGGGGAGGGCGGGGAAGGAACCCGATCCTTTGATGGAGAAGGGTTTTTGTATAATTGTCTGTAATTTAAAAATTATGTAAATGCTGCACTGTGAGGGCCGCCAGATTGACAATTCTGGGAATTTAAGTAGAGAGCAATAGCGTGGGTTTCTCAGCATTGCTCCATTATTGTGTTGCAAATCATGCCAGGAGGGAGATATGTCTTAAATATACATAACCAAGTGCAGAAGAGCACTTCTAGACCCATATTGTAAAATTTTAATTCTTCCTCAACCTCCTCCCTCCCGAATAACCAAAACCAGACAAGTTTTTGGCTGAAAATGTTTTGTTTAGGGGCATTTTCATGAAAAGCTGAAATCGTAAACCATTTGTCCAGAGAAAAAGAGTTTTTATATGAAATTTTCAGCTGGCCATATTAACTTCAAGCCTTTTCTTCCTACAAACATACAAATTAATCTCACTCTGTCTTTTTTCTTTTTAATTTGGTTGATCTTTCAGCTCTAGTTCCTATTCTGCAACAAAAAAAACATCAAAAGATGGCAAAATTTGCACGTTAACATGATTTTCACGTTGCTCCTCAAAACTGCTGCTCCGCTAAGGTCTGACTCTTTCGCGGCTGGGTAAAATCAGACCTGGATGATGCCACTCAGCATCAAAACCTACTTTGTGGCAATATCTCCTGTGAAACCCCCAACTGTGAATTTGACAGCGAAAGATTTCGGAGGGAGCAGAATCGCAACGAAAGGTCAGAGCGTTCTCCAAGCCTACTTAATCCTTGACCTTGCTAAAACTGATGAAGGTAGCGATTAATCCCAATTATGGAGTTTGGGTTTGTGCCATATACAATGTAAAATTCATTTAATGAAGTTTGCCTGGTAAATTATGCCTACATTCAGTTGCTGAATGATTAGCCAGCCTCTCTAGCAGGGTGTCATTATTAGATTTGGTACAGGGAATTATCTGTTTTAAATATTTATCCTTCTGCTTACGGAATGATGGTCTGTAAATATGTCATTCAAAAGGTTTGGTTTTGTTTTTTTTTTCCTGAATCTTTTCTCACCAAAATATCGGGACTTTTTTAACAAGTCAGTGAAAACGTTGGTTTTGACGTTTTCCATCACTTGCATGTTTCTGTTTCGTTCCAGAGGGCAATAAAAATGAATGACCTGCAGGTTTGGGGTTTGTTTCTTTTCAAAAAAAAAAGAAAAAAAGAAAAGTGACACTCTGCAAAACATCCACAATTTGGAGAAAACAATTTCAAAAGATGTAAGAACCCCAAAACAACTCCATTTTTCTGCTTCACAGCTTGCTCGTAATTAAAGAAATTTGGGAGAGTTACGAAGCTGCAGTTTCAGCATCAAGGGTAGGAAAGTCTCTTGCAGAGGTCTAAGATATAATTGGCGAAACATAACAGAAAGGACTCAAACAAAACTGTTTCAAGACGTAAAAATGGGAAATCTGCACACCCTGTGCAGTTCTGCCAAACGACCCGATCCTGCAAAAGCGGCGTTTGCTGTTTACTGCCGTGATCGGTTCTCCAGCAGTTGTGGGCCCACTTATCACAGCAGCGTACAAAACTGGTAGATGCGTCGTGGGTTGGAGCCTTAGCGTCCAGACTTCTCTCTAAACCTGTGTTCAGACTCCCTGTGTAAGCTCATGTGCAATTAATTGATTTTAGTCTATTATTTTGTCCTCCTGTCTGTGGCTGAGGAGCTTCTCATTCTCAAATTTCACATTTCTTGGCCTGCTTAAAAAAAATCCACACATTAAAAACATTTATTTACGGGCTAGTTCCTCACAACAGTGAGGAGAGTACAATCACGCGCAGTCAAGACCTGTTCGACCTATTTAAATACAACCAAAAGAAGAAAATCTGTTCATCCTTGAGCTGCGAAAGAACTGGCAATTTTGGTCTCTAATAATAATAATTTCAGAAAATATCTGAACAGACCATTGTAAATGGCACGGACAGCATCTCTGTGCTTTAAGCCTTCTGTCACCGTACTGTCCACTCTGAATATTAACCTGAGTTGATCCTAATTTTTGAAATGCAAAAAAATATGTCAGTGTTTTTCTGTCCATGACCCCAAAAGACACCCATGTTCTTCCGAGATAATGTGGCTTCAAGATCCCAAGAACAGCCAACACTTGAAGGAATAAGGTTAATTAGGTCAATTTATGGGAAAAGTGCACGATCCATTCTTTAATAAACCTTTGGCCAAAATAACAAGGCTGGCAACAGGGTCCCTCAGAACCAGAGAATTAACTAATTCTGAATTAACTAAGAATTAGCAGAATGTAGAAAACTCTGTATCTTTCACCAGAGGCTTCAGTTTCTTCCAGAGAAGAATGGCACTGTGGGCAACGGGCATGAATTTAAACAGCAAAAAGAGACATTATTATGAATCCTAAATAGTTGGAATGAGTGTGGAAGCACCATCAAGGAAAACCCCAACGGCTGCCCTGACCGCGCTGCGCTCGCAGAACTCCGTAGTGCCATCGGGAATTAAATGCCAAAGGATTGTGTGAGCCTCCCGAGAGAGGTGGAGGGGAGAATTTCACGAAAAACGGTCCTTCCTGTCCCGCTCTCCGTTTCAGTCATCTTTATCTCCACTTTCTCATTTTTCTCGCTTTCGCTATTTATAGTGTCTGGAGGATACACCTTATTCACAGAACTTTAGTGGCAATTTTGCTGCTAAGTAGAAAACTGCCTAAAGTGTCTTGAGATATTATGCTATTAACGTCTTTCGCTATATCTGTGGTATTCAGAGTAATAATAATGAATGTGGAAACGTAGGCTGAAGTATAATGGTTACGAATCAGTTAAAGAAAATGAGCCAAAAATAACATCTGCACCAGCAAATCTGCACTGCTTAGCATACGGTTTTAATTTAAAAATATTTACTCCTAAATTTTGAGAGCTGTGAGAGGTTTTAGATGTGTGCTTCTCATTAAAAAGATGCTGGCAGATAGTGTAGGCCAAATATTGGCTCTGGAGAAAGAAAGGTTTAGAAAAGACCTAATATTAGGCCACATTGAGCCATTGATTTTTTTTTTAGGCAGAAGTCTTCACTGAGTCCTAACAGGATTCAATTTAACAATTTTATGTTAATAATTGAAACTCTCACTTGACAGTTTGTCCGGTAAATTTTTAACTACAGTATGAGCTGGCACCTGGACATCATAGAGTAATTAACTTGAGACAGAGCCGTTTAGTTCTTTTGATAAGGTTTTAACAAAAATCAGGTGTTAAATGTTAAAAATATGTCCTTTAAACACAGCATTAAGTATTTGAGATTTTAGTTACTAACACTGGTAAATACGAATGACACTTAATTTGCTTGACTATGCCCACCCTTTCCAGAGAGGGAATTACTCCTGGAGGTCCCAAACGTGGGAAGCGGGGCAGCAGTTGGCCGTGAAGCGAAGGGGAGCGGCGCAGTGCGACTGCGCTGTCCCCACCGGCGGTGTGGGAGGGACATCGTGTGGGAACGTGCAACTGCTCAGCTATTCGCATCTGTTAGTCCGAACCCGCAGGCAGGAGCCTTTGCTGTAGGTTACACGACTCGGCTTTGAAAGCGTCGCCTGCGCTGTCGACGTCTCGACAAGAATCCATCGATTGGCCGTCTGTTGCGTCTCGTCCCGTATCGAAGGATTCGGACCCTTAACATTGGCGTGTGTGTTTCCACGGTGGCCTCAGTCGCTTCACGACTCAGAACCCTCTTCGATCTTCCAAGAGGTTCAGCCGAGCCTGAAATATCTCCTATCAGATTTTCCCTTAATTTAAATGGCTGCGTTAAAGCCACTTTTAATTTAAAGATTCCTTTAAAGTGCCTAACTTTTGCGTGCGGGGTTGTAGCCTGCCTCAATCACTATCCTTTTCCTTTAAAATGACTTTTTAATTAAAAAAGAAAATACAAGAGAAGTAAAAACAAATTGACAATGCTATAAAAAGATTTTTATGTGATTGGGTAAATTTAAATATTTCTGCAATTAAACATTCCTAACTTTTTGGCGATTTTCTTTCCTTTTTGTTGCATTTAATTTTTCTATAAATGCTTTGGATAAAAATTATTTTTAATTGTCCAGTGATAAAAGCTGTCCAGCAACAGAAAAGTCCACATCTGCTTCAGCGGCAGACATATAAAACCTGTGTGACAAACACGATCATTAAACAATCTGATTTTCTTGTTGGGAGGGTTTAATGCTGTTGGGTGTAGTATTAAAACGTAGAATTTGATAGTGCGTCTTAAAATTTTAATGACGTGTTCATGAATATAAAACATGCTTCCACCAGTGACTTTATGACTTCTCCTCTGCATAATTAGTGGTATCTGTTTTATGAGCTTACTGTTGTTGCCTTGATCCCATGAAAATGTGAAACCACTGTAATAATTTACACCATTCCAGAGCTTTAAAGACACAAGCTGGGATTTCTTCCCCGTTTCTCCTTCCATATTCCCTTCCTTTTAATACCAAAACGGAACTTAAAGTGGCCTTCGTGAAAGCTGGGCAAGGCGAAAAAATTTCAAGGACGAATTTAATTTTAAACATTTGTCATAACACTCTATTTGTTGCTTCAGCTTAAATCGGCCTCGTTAGCTCCTGTTAGAGGATGAGACAACCTTCCTCCCACAAAGCCCGTAAATTTACGTGAGTTCAGGCATTGAGGAGGTTTGTTAAAAAACAATAAATAAATAAATAAATGAATCTGCATTTGTAGTGTGCAAAATAAGACGTGGCTGACTTCCAGTGAGAAAAATAATTACCCGGACGATAATGATTCTGTGCTCACAATGGGATAACTTCTGAACCGTCGTTTATTGTACAGTCTCTCCCCATTCTTCCTCCTCCAGCCTTCAGCAAGCGCTGGACCCACACAAACAAAGCGTCGTGAGGGAACACGGCATTTTGCTTGGTATTAGGCAAGAAGGACAGCAGTTTCTTCTTTGGTTTCGCGTCTGTAAATCAGGGCTGGTGCTGGTTCAAACAATGGTGGGTTATTGTGGCATTTTACAGAGATGACTAATTAATCTTCCTCCACTCAAAGAAGATAGTGAGGGTGTGAGCAATACTCCGCACATCTTCCAAACGAGCACACACGCTGCTGGAGGTTGCTCAAAAGCAGAAGCGTTGCTGTTGCCTGTGCTCTGTGCGAGGGCCATCCACAGCCCCGCTCTGAGCTGTTTCCCTTCGGAATTTAAACAAAATTAAAAAGAAAAGAAGTGACCACCATGCAGCAAAGGCAGAGTTTCAACTTTCAGCCCAAAAGGTGGAGTTTCTGGGCAGTTATGCAAATGCCATTCACAAACCAAGCAGAAACGAATGTTGAAAATAGACAAAGCCTCCAGTGATGATTTGGTAACGCTGTTGACTGTAGCACTTGAAACGAGCTGAGTTTCTCAGCAGTACAACAGCATCATTTTGCTATTCGCCTAGGGAGGAGACATACAGATAAAAAAGATGTGCTCACTGCAGATTACTCTTTCTCCGAACCCTGTGTAAAGCATGAAAAAAATTATTTTTATTTTCTGCCAATTGAATTTCCTTCTGAAGAACATTGTTTTGGTTGCATATATCAGGGGGAGGTTATCATCTCTGTCTGAGGGTTGCAAACAGCGACTCGGCATTGCCATAGGGGCTGTCATAGGAGTAGCGCTTCCCGCGGCACTTTCTATTATTCTCTGCGGTCATTCCTTTGATCGAGATACGGTACATCCGGTGCCTGAAAAGAACTGTCATCCAGGCAGAAAACCTGGCCATGGAAAGGGCTTGGGCACGAGGGATCTGGGCCACCGCGCTCATGAGGCGATGTAGCACGATAAGCAGATGCGGTCAAAACACTCTGTCATTTCGAAATGGTGTCCCTTTGGAATTGTTCATTCAAAAAAGAAAATAAAAAAAACCCCAAACACAACACATGATGTTCCAAATTTCGTTATGATTTGGGATGAAAATAAATATCGGCGTATCAGAATCCCCCCAAGGGAGCAGAGCTTCACTGCTCACTCAGTTCTAATGCAAACAAGGATTCGGGTCCCGCTTATCTCAGCTCTTCCCGGTTGATAAACAGTCCCGGCTGAAAGATCCTCGCCTCGCACTGCCTTTCAAAGTGTCTGCCACAGAAGGCCTTATCTCACCCTGCTTTTGCTCCCCGCAGCACCGTTGGGTAGGTGGAACTCGGATTTAAATCGGCCCCTTCATGAGGGGGTTAACCAGTTAAAGAGTTAAATTAATCTCTGTATTTGGCTCTCGAAAACAGTTCCAGTTTTGCACTCCCCATTTGAATTTTACTGGATTTTCTTCTGAAGAACGTTTCTTTGTTGCTTACTTCAGTGGGAGGTTATCTCTTTCCTTTGAAGGTTATATTGTGATTGGCAGAGGGTCAGGAAACTTCAGTCACATTGGCCTGTTACGGAAATACTTTGAAAAATAAATGTGAAAGACAAATGCTAAGTAAAGAGACTCCTTAATCAGCAACAGTTCCGTAAGACTTCAGACCCAGTGAGGTACCCAGGAACGTTTTGTTTACACAGTTTATTAATACAGACATTTGGGAGCAACGGGAGATTGCCTGTTGACTTTGAGAGCCAAGCTTAAGATGTGCGCGAGGTTCACGCTCTGTTGGCAGGATGTTCACAAAGCAACAGCCCGAAAAACAAATGTGCTCTATGGCCACTGTCAAGATCGCACGTAGAGTAGCAGAGGGTTGCTGTCGGGCGGCGCTGGATTCTCCCGAGCTTTGTCTCGCGCCCGCGCAACTCGCTAAAAGTACTGCTCTGTTGCTGTACGCCAGCACCAAAACGATTAACACGGTGCCGTTCGAAATACGTTCTCACAATAGAGGAGGGCTGGGATTGCTGATATTCTAATACATAGCTAGAATTTAGTTATAACTATAATAGCTATAATAGTTATAATTTCTACTTTGCCAATTTTACACTTCATTTTTATCTAAACATACTGAAAAGAAGACAGAAACTTCAGGATGAGTTCGGTACGCGTTATATGTAACATAATCCAAAGTATATACGGTTTTGTTTCGAAGTATCCGAGGAACGGCCCTTGCGCTTTCTGATGTACCGCTCCAAATGCACTTATAAGTGGATAATAATATTAGAAGTGCTGTGAATAATACCAAAGCTGGCCAGGAGCCTGGTCTTGCTGGCCGAGTCCGTTTTACTCTCCCCAGCAGCGAAGGGAGCGGCGTGCGCTCAGCAGAAGGGCGCATATCCCTCGGATTTAAAGCTCGAGCTGTCCCCACTTCATTCCCTTGACCTTCGTAGCCGCGTTTGCAGGGAGCCCGATTAGCAGCTGGTTGTGACATACTGTACCATATGTGCCGGATCTCCAAGGCACAAGTAGGAGCTTAAGGACGGAGGGTCAGGATTAACCGTCATTTTTATAAAAATTAATTTCCTCTTGGCGTTTTAACAGAAAAAGGGTAGCAAACACATTAGGATAGCGCGGCCTTTGCGGGAAAAGGTGACATAAGCAATGGCACACGTATTTTGCTTTCAGAACGTTATATTAGTGCTTCACGCCCTTCAATGTTCTGCACTGCGCCCCCACTGCCCCCCGCTGCCACGGGGCGCACTCCCTCCCACCCTCCCTACCTGCTCCGAGGCGTGCGTAAACCCGGGACGGGGGACGTAAACCTCCATAACGCACAGGTTTGGACTCAAATTGTGATTAATTCCACGGCAAAACGAGAAAAAGACGTTCCTGTTTTTTTTTCCTGGTTTCATCCTCTTGCTCTCCCAGCCCCAGCTCCGATTTACTGCCTGCTCGGCTGTGCCAACCCTTATGTGACTGTGCTCTACGGCAGATCCGTGCCGCGCTATGAAATGTTACAAAAGACCTCAAAAGAACAACAACAAAAAAAAAAATCAGCAGTAATTTTCCCTTTCACTGACTGTCACATTTTTGTTGCATTTGTTAACTGAACAATAGTTTTGGGAAATGATTCCTTTTGGAATTATTTCCGTTTCTTGTAGCTGCATTTCCCATTTCACACTTTTACTTCGCACCATGACTTATTTTTCTCATTGCAAACCACTTTTTGGGGATTCTCATTAGAGAAATAACTCACTAGTGAAATTTCAGCACTGTCCACATGCAAAGTCACCATTTTTGGTGACATCGTTTGTTTTAGATCATAGAATCACAGAATGGTTTAGGTTGGAAAGGACCTTGAAGATCATCGAGTTCCAACCCCCCTGCCATAGGCAGGGACACCTCCCACCAGACCNCACTAGACCAGGTTGCTCAAAGCCCCATCCTCTCTGGCCTTGAACACCTCCAGGGGTGGGGCAGCCACAGCTTCTCTGGGCAATTTGGGCCAGTGCCTCACCCTCAGAGTGAAAAATTTAAATTAAATTTATTAAATTACTTTAAAGATGTATCTTTAAGCACAGAAAACTGAGCGAGCTGTTCTGACCTACAGCTCCCACTCGGAGAGTGGAGGTCTCTTGGCCTGGGCTGGTTGGAGAGGAGGACCGCCATGGTTGGTTGTTGACCCGGCTCCAGCCTCTGGCGCTTCTGAGAGCTCAGCAGCAGACTTAGGTTTAATCCTAAATTTAATAGAGAAACATCCTTTTTCACAGGACAGACTATTAGCTTTTCCAGGAGTGACAAAAGGAATTTCTTTATGCCAAGCAAGCTTACGCAAGTTCCAAAAAGAAAAGTTTAGTACTTAAAAAAATACTTTAAAAAGTACTTAAAAAAGCAAAGTACTTAGTACTTTAGTACCAAATTTTAGTTTATTTTAGTTTATAGCGATAACCTATTTATGGTTGAAACCGCTAATGTGCTAACTCTTGCTCTGGTCCCCTTACCCTTTCCTCCCACTGTCTCAGCAGGTCATTAAGGTTCATTAATGCACATCGCCTAGCAGCAGGGGACCGCTGGAGTGCGTATGGCTCCGTTCCTGCACGGCTGAGATCTACCCCCTGCGCCTGCAGGGGGGACAAGGGCAAGAAACGAAACTTCTCATCCAAAATCTGCTAAACTGGTTACATCTGCAAAGGGTTCCACTGGCACACTGGACTTTTCAGCACGTGCTCAGGCCTTTCAGAGGGCAAGGAAATTTTGGGCGAGTCAAGCAAAGATTGTGGCCGTTGGAGCGAAGCGAGGTGGGAGGTCCCTGCAGGAGCACTGGGGCCCACAGCCTGAAAACCAGCCCTGGAGAGCCCAAGTGGAGCCCTGTGTCTGAAGGCAAGGCCTGGGAAGAAGGCATAGAATCATAGAATGGTTTAGGGTGGAAGAGATATTAAAGATCATCTCATTCCACCCCCCTGCCCTGGGCAGGGACACCTCCCACCAGACCAGGTTGCTCCAAGCCCCGTCCAACCTGGCCTTGAACACCTCCAGGGATGGGGCAGCCACAGCTTCTCGGGGCAACCTGCGCCAGGGGCTCACCACCCTCAGAGTGAAAAATCTCTTCCTCATATCTAATCTAAATCTCCCCTCTTCCAGTTTGAAGCCATCAACCCTCATCCCATGGCTCCCCTCCCTGATCAAGAGTCCCTCCCCAGCTCTCCTGGAGCCCCTTTAGGCACTGGAAGGGGCTCTAAGGTCTCCCCAGAGCCTCCTCTTCTCCAGGCTGAACCCCCCCAACTCTCCCAGCCTGTCCTCCCAGCAGAGGGGCTCCAGCCCTCACAGCATCTCCAGTGCAAATAAATAAAACTTTCAGCAGAAGTATGTAATCAGTCACCTTAAAGAATGCAATTGTCTTTTTGAGACACTTGTACTGGGCAAAAAATAACATAAATAGGAAATCCAGTCCTGTGCAAAACTAGAGGAATGAAGAGGACATATATCACTGCCTTCTAGAATCTCTTCCTGAACACCGGGTTGATTCTGGGTTGTGCACAGGACTTGTGTAACAGAGAGAAAGCAGCAGGATTTTGGTTGTAATGGAACTGTCTGAGAAAAACACAGCGGACATAATATCATAGAATCATAGAATGGTTCAGGTTGGAAAGGACCTTGAAGATCATTGAGTTCCAACCCCCCTGCCATGGGCAGGGACACCTCCCACCACACCAGGCTGCCCAAGGCCACCTCCAGCCTGGCCTTGAACACCTCCAGGGATGGGGCCTCAACAACCTCTCGGGGCAACCTGGGACAGTGCCTCACCACCCTCACAGTGAAAAACTTCTTCCTCATGTTCAATCTAAACCTGCCCTCTTCCAGTTTGAAGCCATTCCCCCTCGTCCTATCACTCCATGCCCCAGTAAAAAGTCCCTCCCCAGCTCTCCTGGAGCCCCTTTAGGGACTGGAAGGCCGCAAGAAGATCTCCCCAGAGCCTTCTCTTCTCCAGGCTGAACAGCCCCAACTCTTTCAGCCTCTCCTCATAGGAGAGGTGCTCCAGCCCTCGCATCATCCTCGTGGCTCTCCTCGGGACATGCTCCAGTGTGTAATAATATGCTCCTCTTCTGTGTGATGCTTTACGAATAGATAGAGATCATGGGACCTTGACACAGTTTCCTAAAAAAAGCGTCAGCTGGACTCACTGTAACTTTTTTTCCCTTCTGATATTGCTTTTTTTCATCATCACTGCTAAGTTCCCATGAAGCGAGAAATATGCAGACAAATGATTGGAGATAATTTGGCTCAAGATTAATCAAGAGATGTTTGGAGTAATTTATGACGTTATTGCACAGAGCAACCGTCTATACACAACCGTGTCCTTTTCAGGTTTTGTCTGTTAACCAGGGGTTTGAATACCATCGAGTCATTTGAACTCTGTGAAACTCAGAGATAGAACTCTGCTGAGACCTGTACACACACTGTAAAGAGAAACTGAGGCACAGGGCAAGACTCACTTTCTTTACTTGTATGCTTCTATTTCTGCTTTTTTAATAATTGCTGATAAAGAAGGCATTAATAGCAACATTTACAGTCCTTTCATCAGACTCTGAGAGTCCTTTGCAAAAACCTTGGTTTCTGTGTTACAAAAATATTTTGGAATATTGTCTGGAAGATGAGGGTGGGATTGGGACCAACACTTTCTAGATTTTCCTACCTTCCATGGGTAAACTTGGCTCCAGAGATCCAAATTGTGGTCAGGATTCTGCCTTCTGGTAGCCGTGTCTATGGAGTATTGCATTTTCCTGTTTCCCAAATAGCCTCAAGTGATTTCCATTTGCTCGTCTTTATTTTCTCCCCCTTTTAAGCAATTATCAAATAAGCAATTATTCATGGAATAAACTATTTCAAACAAATGGTTTCAAAGCCGGTCTGCAGCTGAAGTGGGAGAAAGGGGAAGGTCAGGCAGCACTGACAGCCTTGTGACATTGTGTTCAAGTCAGTTTTGGTTTAAAATGCATTTTAATTGCAGTTGCAGCACAAACTCTATGGTGTTTGCAAGGTGGCCAAACCTGGTTTTGCAGACCTAAATTCCGAGACATCGAGAAAAAATAGAGATCTCATTTCAAACACTATTGAAAACCATAGAGAAGGCGTCAGTGCCAAAATGTATGTTAAAAATTGCGATTCGTAACACACGACAACCGACAATTCCTATTAACACCATAACTTAAGAGTGTATGGATGTAAGCGTTCTGATTAACCTGGCTTGAAGGCACATTTATCACGTCATTCATCCCACGAAGGTCTTTCAACGCCAGGATGTTGAGATCTTCCCATCCAGCAAGTGGCCGACGTTTGGCAGAGTCGTCCTTTGGCACCTCCACAGCTCACCCCCTTGTTGGAAGAGCCCCGGTGGGTTCCCGCACCCGTACTCGGGGGGCAAAGAGCGTCGCTGGTGGGACTCTTGCGCTATCCAGATGTCTCTTGACATTCTACCCAACCTTTGTCCCATCACTTGGCCCCTCTGCCTGAAAAACTAGGAAAAACTAATGTACAGGAAAATCCAACACTGTATTTTGTTGCTTGTTCACACTGTGTGATGTATATACATTATGCAATAACATATATATACACACATAATAATATACATACACTAAACTTACATATATACATACACACACACTCATAGACGTACACACACACTCATAGAGACACACACACTTTTAGGGGAGTGGCTGCCTAAATAAAGCAGACTGTACTTCTCTGCTTTATTCTACATTTTTTTTTCACGTCGTTGAAGTAAGCAATTTAAATCATTGTCACTAACATTTCTAAACAAAACTTTGTGAGTACGATTGTTGCGGAATGACCCCAGCACTTACCGATGAACATAAAACATTGACATCTTCCGTGTTTCACTGTACGGCTGGAAAATATGTGGAGAAATTAATTCGCCTCTTTCTCGGGTTTCTAAGTGACTGACGCTCAGAAGACAAATGGTGATAAGACTGGATCTCATGTGTTCTTCACAAAATTAATTTGCTTTTTTTTTTCGTTCATCTAAACAGGTTGAAGTGGAGTAGCCTGCCCTGATTTCTACGGGAAGAAATAGTAAGCTGATTTAAAGAAACAACTGTACTTATCTCAGCTGTCTTAATACGATGGGGCAAATTCCCCATCAGTTATACACATGCAACTTTTATCAGGTTCTGAGGAAGCATATGGCTCTGAGCACAGCTCTCGTATTTTAATTGCTGCCAAACACACGCACGCGGGCGCGCGCGCGCACACACACACACGCACAGCCCTGTCCCTTCCCTTAGTTCAAAGCCAGGAATGAGACGGTTTTGAGATTTCAAACATTTTCCTGCTCTGACTCAGGGCAAAAAGCTGAAATCTCATAAATTTTCATCAATGTGCATTCCGAACAAAAGCTTGGCTTGAGTTAATTAAAATATTTTGCTGCGATTTTTATTCTTTTTAGATGAGGCCGTTTGTACTAAAATAAGAACAAATTAAAAAAAAATGATAAAGAAACAGATTGTCTGTTTTGATTTTCCCTCCATTTTTTTTTTCCTTTTGTTTTAGAAGACATAAATTGAATTAGCGCTTCTTTTTAAAGAAGCTTTGTAGAAAACCTGATCAGCTGTTCCTCCTATGTTGGGCCAAGCTTAAAACTCAGACGTGCCGTTTCTCGGGGACAGAGGAGGCTTTGGCGAGCGGAGCAGCAGTGCGGGGCCAGGGAGGCTGCAGTCTCCATTCTGCCTCCTCCTCCCCATTCTGCCTCTTCCTCCCCATTCTGCCTCCTTTTCCCCATTCTGCCTCCTTTTCCCCATTCTGCCTCTTCCTCCCCATTCTGCATCTTCCTCCCCCTTCTGCATCTTCCTCCCCATTCTGCCTCCTCTTCCCCATTCTGCCTCTTCCTCCCCATTCTGTCTCCTCTTCCCCATTCTGCCTCCTCTTCCCCATTCTGCCTCTTCCNCCGATCTCTCCTCTTCCCTTCTTTTTCTTCCTCCCCATTCTGCCTCCTCTTCCCCCTTCTGCCTCTTCCTCCCCATTCTGCCTCTTCCTCCCCATTCTGCCTCCTCTTCCCCATTTTGCCTTCTCTTCCCCATTCTGCCTCCTCCTCCCTGTTCTGCCTCCTCCTCCCTATTCTGCCTCTTCCTCCCCATTCTGCCTCCTCTTCCCCATTCTGCCTCCTTTTCCCCATTCTGCCTCTTCCTCCCCATTCTGCCTCTTCCTCCCCATTCTGCCTCTTCTTCCCCATTCTGCCTCTTCCTCCCCATTCTGCCTCTTCCTCCCCATTCTGCCTCCTCTTCCCCATTCTGCCTCTTCCTCCCCATTCTGCCTCTTCCTCCCCATTCTGCCTCCTCTTCCCCATTCTGCCTCTTCCTCCCCATTCTGCCTCCTCTTCCCCCTTCTGCCTCTTCTTCCCCATTCTGCCTCTTCTTCCCCATTCTGCCTCTTTTCCCGCAGAACCCTCAGCATTCTGCCGGGGTTCAATGCCCGAAGGTCAGCTCTGGATGCTACGGGTGTTTTGCTGACAAAAGGACTCCTATTGTGCCTATAACCTGCGTGGGAATAACTATTCCTTGGCCACTGCCATTTATTCCAGCCCTTCACAGCTCGCGCCCGTTGTTCCCAGGGGCCATACCTCTCTCTGTCCGCTGAAAAAAAAATTACTCGGGCAGAAATTGGTACTGCACGCAGGATTGAAGTTTCCCCCCTTCCAGCACGAGAGGGATGAGAAGTCGGAACCGCGTTTGCGCGCGGCGTTATCGCTGCCGCTGCGCAGTTCCTCCCGCGTCTCTCGGCGGCCGCGGAAGGCGAGAGGGCGATTTCCCGAAGCTCGGAGCGTCGCTGCCTGCCGCCGGCCGCCACGCGAGGAGGGGCCGCGCAGGGCGTTGGGGAGCCGGGATGCTCGGCCGCGCCGCTGGAAGGGACGGCGGAAGGCGGCAGCTTCCCCGCCTTCGCCCCGCGTGGACCCCTCCGGCAGAACCCCACGGGCGGAGGACGGAGGCTGCGGGGAAGGGTCGCGCTGCTTTTTGGCCGTGTCGGTAAACCCTTCAGATCGGTCACGCTTATTTTGTGTTGCTGTGCTGGTTCTTATTCTTTTGAGGAAATATAGGCTTGAGCAACAGAATCCGGGCTCTTCCACACCTCTTAAAATCTAGCATTCAGAGGAGTTTCCAGTAAAGGAATGAGTGTTGTCAACTAGTTAGCAGGAGCCGCTGGGAAAATCCCCCGAACTCCGTACAGGCAGAATAATTACACACAAATGCATTCGGGAATCCTACGGAAAATGCAGCCCAGTGACCTGGCGTGGTTACAGCACAATTTAGCAAGTATGTTAGAACAAATTACTCCTTTTAACCATAAGCCATTCTGTTTCGCGCTTTTAATGAAGGCCTGTGCCACACACTAGAATACTTCTCACCTCATTACTACTCATAAAAAGCAATGATCCATTCAAAGGCTCCTCATATCTCCCATATGAGATGTAAAAGAGCCCACTCTCTCTCAATCTGGCACAAAAGAGAAGAACGGCTTCTTTCTTCAGCCTTTGATGTTGATCATTAGGATGTTTACTAGATAAAAGAACCGAAAAATTTATCTGCCTAACTTCACTGCTGTCGTGGGTTAGCGTGCTGCCTGCCAGCCCCCGGCTCCCTATTTATAAATGTAAATCTCTTGTTGCTGTTTAGGGACGGAAAAAGGGTTTCAAGATTTCTCCTCAGCGATTATTTTGCTCGCTCGCTCTCTGTACATATAGATTTATATATAAAAAGTATATAACAAAAGGGGAAAAAAAGGATGAAGAGAGAGAAACATCCAGTTTCTTAAAGAATATAATAAGGCAGTAAAACAGAAACTCTGAACTGAACGAAAATTAAATGAGACATGCTGTCTGACAAGCAAGTTTAAAAAAAAAAAAAATCAGGCCTGAATTGAAGCTGGTTATTATGCAAACATCCGCGCACATACCACACACGCACTCCATGGAGTTGTGCGTATTTAAAAATGCAAAGGCAAAGCTGCAAACAGCGTTTTCTCAAGGGGGACGTTCTTATTTGTTCACGGTAAGCCCGTATCGGTTGCTTTATTTTTGCTTTTGCGTGAAATAGTCCAACAAAAAGACTTTATTCTGGCAACAGTTTTACTATTTCAGTACGCCACATTGTGCACTGCCCGCCCCGGCAGCAGGACGGCCGCTGCCCAGCTGATGGCACTGCAGTCCCTGTCACAAGGTGGTCTGGGGGCTCCTCTGCCAACCTGCTGGGGCTGAACCCCCTCCCCCAAAATGGGGAGGCGATGGCTAGGGGCCGGTGGGATGCTCAGGTGTGCTGTTCCGCTGCTGTCGCTGGAGGTGACCCAACCCCAGATCTGTCACCACCATCGCTCGTTGAATTCCTCTCTCGTTCAGGCAAAGGGACCTGGGTTGCTTTATGAGTTTTTAATTACTAAGGCTCTTCTTATTTGAATTATGTCCACCGAACCAAATCAGAACCACAAGCTTTACAATGTCACAGAATCCCAGACTGGTGGGGGTTGGAAGGGCCCTCTGGAGCTCCCCCAGTGCCACCCCCTGCCAGAGCAGGGGCACCTCCAGCAGTGGCACAGGACGGCGTCCAGGCGGGTTTGGAATGGCTCCAGAGGGGGAGACTCCCCCACCTCTCTGGGCAGCCTGTGCCA
>VUYV01000185.1:729361-756961 GCA_008711295.1 Anarhynchus alexandrinus | reverse complement strand
AGTGAAAAACTTCTTCCTAATGTTCAATCTAAACCTGCCCTCTTCCAGTTTGAAGCCATTCCCCCTTGTCCTGTCACTCCATGCCCCAGTAAAAAGTCCTTCCCCAGCTCTCCTGTAGGCCCCCTTTAGGTACTGAAAGGCCGCAAGGTACTGAAAGGCCGCAAAGGTACTGAAAGGCCGCAAGGGTACTGAAAGGCCGCAAAATTGGTGGGTTTACTTTGGTCTTACGAGCTTCCCGGCTTGGCCGGCAGCGGGGAGGGTTTGGAGCGCGGCGGGTGGGAGTGCCTCAGTAGATGGCACCCTCTCTCTGGCCGGGAGGGAACCGGAGCTCCCTCCTTGCTGCTGGGGCTGCCCAAGAGCTCCAGGCATGACAAAAGAACCAGCAAACCCCAGCAGCGAGGCTGGTGGGACTTTTCAGTTCCTCTGGCTGGTGCAGAAGGCACATCCCACAACACAATGTGCGAGCGCTCTGAGGAATCCCAACAAGGTCCACCAAGAATTGATAGAGCTCAGTGGGACTGCTCACAGGGGGGGGAAGTCAATCACAGGGATAAACCCTTGCTAGAGGTCCCTTTGGGGCAGAAAGTCATTTAATTATGGCTACAAAGCATGCAGCATGTAGCTTAGCACACGTCGTGGTTTAACCCCTGCCAGCAGATAGGACCACGCAGCCGCTCGCTCGCTCCCCCCGGTGGGATGAGGGGGAGAACCCGAAGAGTAGAAGTGAGGAAAAGCTCATGGGTTGAGATAGAGTTGAGATAAAGTTTAATAGGCAGAGCAAAAGCCACGCACACAAGCAGAGCAACACCAGGGATTCCTTCCCCGCTCCCCACGGCCGGCGGGGGCTCGGCCATCCCCAGCACAGCCGGGCTCCATCAGCCTCACAGTGACTGGGGCAGACAAACGCCATCACTCCCAATGTCCCCCCTTCCTCCTTCTTCCCCAGCTTTATATCCTGAGCATGATGTCACGTGGTATGGGACATCCCGAGGATGATCCAAGGGCTGGAGCACCTCTCCTATAAGGAGAGGCTGAAAGAGTTGGGGCTGTTCAGCCTGGAGAAGAGAAGGCTCCGGGGAGACCTTATTGCGGCCTTCCAGTCCCTAAAGGGGCTCCAGGAGAGCTGGGGAAGGACTTTTTACTGGGGCATGGAGTGATAGGACGAGGGGGAATGGCTTCAAACTGGAAGAGGGCAGGTTTAGATTGAACATGAGGAAGAAGTTTTTCCCTTTGAGGGTGGTGAGGCACTGTCCCAGGTTGCCCAGAGAGGTTGTTGAGGCCCCATCCCTGGAGGTGTTCAAGGCCAGGCTGGAGGTGGCCTTGGGCAGCCTGGTGTAGTGGGAAGTGTCCCTGCTTCTGGCAGGGGGGTTGGAACTCGATGATCTTCAAGGTCCTTTCCAACCTAAACCATTCTATGATTCTGTGATTTCTGTGGTCGGTTGGGGTCAGCTGTCCCGGCCGTGTCTCCCCCCAGCTCCTCGTGCCCCCCAGCCCATGGCTGGTGGGGTGGGGTGAGTGGCACAGAAGGCCTTGAGTACCCCACACTGACCAAACCCACCAGTGTGCTCCCAACAGTGTTCCCATCCCAAACCCAAACCACCGCACTACACTGGCTGCTGGCAAGAACATCAACTCCATCCCAGCCGAAACCACGACAGTACAACGTCCACACTGGGACCAGGATTTAGGGCTTGTGCAGTTAAACTGCTCTGCTCTTTAAAGACCACTCAGTACTGCAGATTGAAGAAGACGGCAATACATCAGCTCCTTTGCTGCCTCCAACCGGATTATTCAGAGAGTTAGGGTTTACTAACCATCAAAGGAAGTCTTCTACTGATCACCGGATTACTGAAGATTTGAAATTAGAATCTCTTGGAGCAAAGGTATTTTTAGAAATAAAACAGAGGTGCGATTTGTTATCATTTGTTCCTGCTGGTTTTATTGCGCTCTACATGTACCAGTCGCAGGTTTTTAATCTGGGACACTCTACAGCTAATGCCTTCCTGACGGAGGCGTATAAGATAATCAATAGTTTGTGATCATCTGGTTTAGGTAATAAGTGCCGTGACAGGTTATATGCGAGGTGAGCACATTTTCAAAATAAAAAAGGGGCACTTTTGTGGCAGTATTTTCTACAGCCATGAAATACTCGAGTGCTCTGTATTCTGGGTTCTTTCTTTGATCTGCTCTGCCTGGGTCAGAAAAGCTTCACCTGGAGCAGATCAAAGAAAGCCTGAGCAATGCCTCTTCCTCCTGAACCTCTCTCTCCTTCGCCTCCCTCTGCTCTGCGATGCTGGGAATCACAAAAAAAGAAGGGAAATTCAGGGGTCGCCACATCCCCTCCAATCTCAAGTGCAGAATTTTGATCAAAAAGGACCTGAGGGTTCTGCTCCATTAGCAACGCCCTGAGGAACTTCAGCAGAGCAATTGAGTTGGGTGGGACCACTCGCACGCAGAAAACTCGCCATGTGAAGTGATGGGTGGGAAACAGGAGTACAGCAAATACGTAATGTCTGATAGGAATGAAGGGCAAATGGGTCAAAAAGAAGGGATGGAGGCAGGAGGTTGCCGTCATTCAAGAAACAACCCTCAAACAAAAAAAAAAATTATGGGAATGAAAATGTGAAATTGAAATTTTAANTGAAGTTTTCCAATGAAATAATTAAACAGCCTAAGTGACTTTAGGGATTTTCTAGTTGAAACGTTCTAGCAGAAATCAAATTAAATATATTTTGGAAAAGAGAGGGAGATACAAAGATCTTCAAGCAAAAGAAATTGTATTTTAGTAATTATTACAAGTAAAATGGCTCAAAGGTAATAGATTTGCTAAAAAATATCCTTTCTAGAAAATGTGTTAAATAATATGTTAAAATAAGATGAAAACAACCACGCTGATATATTTCTATATTTTCTATTTTAACTGCCAAATAAAATAGAAGTGTGTTCACATGAAAAAAAAAAAAGCAATACTGTGAGGGTGCTTCTGATCTGTGAATACCATAGAAAATTTTGTAAAATTACTTTAAAATGGCTTTGCTGCAGTCGGTTATCTGACAGCGTGGCCGCGGGTGATAGATACCAGGTACGTCTTGCTGACATTTCCCCGGCTTCAAGGGAGCAATGGGTGCGGTACGGCAGCCCGGGGCAGATGCGGCCGCGGGGCCGGCAGCGATGCAGTTAACCGCGGGAGAGGGGAGTCGCCTGCGGGAGTGGGAACTGTCAAAAGGTTTGCCACAACTTTAGGGAGGGGAACGAAGGGAACTGGACCTCGCTAGTGGTGAAGGTGGGCTTGCTTCGTACTGGCAACTGGTTGCACTTCTGGGCATCAGAGCAAAGCATCCTCCAATAGCAGCCTGCAAAGAATTTACAAGCAATGCTTCGCATGTATAAGTAGTGTAAAACACTGATTTAAAGTTACTTTGTCTTTCTTGTACATTAAATTTCAAGCCTCAGAATGCATACACATTTTTGGAACCCTTCCAGTTGAAGTCCATTCCATTGAAGTCCTTCCGTTGAAGTCCTTCCATTGAAGTCAACGGACCAAATTTTGCTCCTCTTTGTACTGGTGTAACTACTGGGAAGCTCCATCGCAGCCAAACCCACAATTTGGTACATCCTACCGTTGTATAAGTATACCTATACTTATATAAGCTTAACGAGGCTTAATCTCACCTTATCCATTTAGACCAAACGGCTCCTGAGATAGTGATGTGGTTTAGGCCAAATCGGCTACTGGGGACGTGGGGAAGCCCTTTGGTCTAAATGGATATGGTGAGATTAAGCCTCGTTAAGCTTGGAGCTTTGAAACGGCTGCGGGGAATACACAAATTGCAAGCGTAGGAGTGAAACTGCGTGCACCATAGTGGTATAAAAGCCGTTCCCAGATGTTTCCTTTTTTAAAAATAACGTGGGCATCTCTGGCCTGGGAGGGTTCGGCTCATCTCGAAGTCCGCAGACCAGGCGGGCGGCGCTTGGGCTGCCATTGTTAATTTTTGCAAAGCTGATGGTTCAGCCTCCCCTTTTCCCGACCAGCTTCCTTCTGGTTCCAGCGTCCCTTTGTCTGCAGGGACGGAGGAGGCAGAGCTGTTTCTGTGCCTTATCTGGAATATGTTNTGGAATATGTTCAAAATCAAACTCTGTACTGAGGTCTATCTAAAAGATGAGGACGGTGAAATACGTGAAAGTACTGGGAACAGTATCTACATAAGGGAAGTCAGGTCATTTCCACTGCAGAAATCCCTAGGACTCGCTAGTTCAATAGCAGCTTTTTATCTCCAGGCCAAAAGTAGTTCCTTTTCTCTAGGAGTCATTTCAAAGGACAGAAACCACAATATTTCTTTGAATAAATTTAAAACACAATGTTGTGACATCTATGGAAAAAGTACCACTGACATGAAATTTCATTTCCACGTAAGAAATAATGTTTATTCCAAGGTATGAATGGATTATTTTGAGTCTGAGTAAAATCCTGGTAAGACAGAGACAGAGAGAGAAAGGATGTTCTGTAATGGTCACCCAAGAACATTTCCACAGCAGTAGTTTTGTTACAAATCTCTTTTTCACTTCTTTCCTATCCTGAAATGCAAAGTTTACTGCTCCACTTGCTTCTTATGGTTCAAGACTGATTTCAGCTGTTCTAATGACACTGTTTAAAGGCCCCAGGAAGATCTGGCTTACCATCGGTATTAATCATAGAATCATAGAATGGTTCAGGTTGGAAAGGACCTTGAAGAGCATCGAGTTCCAACCCCCCTGCCATAGGCAGGGACACCTCCCACCACACCAGGCTGCCCAAGGCCACCTCCAGCCTGGCCTTGAACACCTCCAGGGATGGGGCCTCAACAACCTCTCTGGGCAACCTGGGACAGTGCCTCACCACCCTCACAGTGAAAAACTTCTTCCTCATGTTCAATCTAAACCTGCCCTCTTCCAGTTTGAAGCCATTCCCCCTCGTCCTATCGCTACATGCCCCAGTAAAAAGTCCTTCCCCAGCTCTCCTTAATAACCTTTACCTAAGTATGATAGAGAGAGCAGATGTCTGAACACTTTTGAAATGGACCTGCAAACCTCACAGTAGGGATTATTCCTTACCTATATGTATTCGGGGAATATTCCTCACCTATATGTATTTGATTCAAATTTATATACACACAATTGGAAATTGTGAGATAACTCGTGACTTTGTTGTTACCTGAGGACTGTGAAACTCCACAAATTTCTGTTACAGAAGCGCTACTCCTGTTGCAACAAGCAGCCATCACGTGAAAGACTTGAGCATTACAGAGGAAAGGGATGTGATCCGGAAGACCTCCCTGCCAGGTCAGACTGTCTCATCCTGGTCCGTAGTTGCGCTCCTTCTTGCTCTGATTTCATCAGTTTTGCAACTCTAGGTCTCTGGTGGCCCAGGCTCACCTGGAAATTATCAGGTTGCTCTCCAGGCAAAAGAGAGAGATGGGGGCTTTAACCTTCTCAGGCTTGGGATGGGCGGCAATCCAGCTCTGCCCCTTGGCAAGGGCTCTGACCACTCAGCTGAAGCTATCAAAAGCCCTTGGGTATCTTCTTTGACCCCTGCTTAGGGTGGCTCAGTTCTCTCAACTTAAATTATTGGCAAGTAAAGACATGAAATAACTTCTTCTAGAAGTTGAAACTCAACCCGCTTCTTCGGCATTTCCCCTTGCCTGCCTCTGGCCGTGGTTCAGCTGCACACTCTGACCAGTTATGGCCATACTGAAAACCTCTCGTGAATTTTGAACAAGGAACCTACTTCTTACACCTTTCGAGCAGCTCACAACTTTTCTATATACCACAGGGACACTGCTCCCTTAGAAGGGTGTCATGAGCTCTTTCCGTGATACATATCAGCTAAAGCTCATGGGGACATTTGTGCCACTTTAAGGACTCACGGGGACCTGAGAAGGCGCTCGTGAAATCTGCACGTGTTCTCTGAGAAGAAAACCTCAAAGGTGACTTCTGTAGTTCTTCTTGGTAGGTGGCTGGCATGTCACCAGGCAGTTAATGTTTTACTGTGTTATTTTCACATGTTAAAGTAATTGGTATAGTTCAATGGTACTGCAACAATTCAGACACTCAGTGGNAGCCAAACCCACAATTTGGTACATCCTACCGTTGTATAAGTATACCTATACTTATATAAGCTTAACGAGGCTTAATCTCACCTTATCCATTTAGACCAAACGGCTCCTGAGATAGTGATGTGGTTTAGGCCAAATCGGCTACTGGGGACGTGGGGAAGCCCTTTGGTCTAAATGGATATGGTGAGATTAAGCCTCGTTAAGCTTGGAGCTTTGAAACGGCTGCGGGGAATACACAAATTGCAAGCGTAGGAGTGAAACTGCGTGCACCATAGTGGTATAAAAGCCGTTCCCAGATGTTTCCTTTTTTAAAAATAACGTGGGCATCTCTGGCCTGGGAGGGTTCGGCTCATCTCGAAGTCCGCAGACCAGGCGGGCGGCGCTTGGGCTGCCATTGTTAATTTTTGCAAAGCTGATGGTTCAGCCTCCCCTTTTCCCGACCAGCTTCCTTCTGGTTCCAGCGTCCCTTTGTCTGCAGGGACGGAGGAGGCAGAGCTGTTTCTGTGCCTTATCTGGAATATGTTCAAAATCGAACTCTGTACTGAGGTCCATCTAAAAGATGAGGACGGTGAAATACGTGAAAGTACTGGGAACAGTATCTACATAAGGGAAGTCAGGTCATTTCCACTGTAGAAATCCTTAGGACTCGCTAGTTCAATAGTAGCTTTTTATCTCCACGCCAAGAGTAGTTCCTTTTCTCTAAGAGTCATTTCAAAGGACATAAACCACAATATTTCTTTGAATAAGTTTAATAAACGATGTTGTGACATCTATGGAAAATNCTATGATTCTATGCCTGGATTCAGAGTCTGAGGAGCCTCAGCTCGGACTGGCTCGCTTTGGCCTTCAGGTTTTTTGGCCGACTGAGGGAAGGAGGCGAGTGGGGGCTCGCAGCCTTTCCAGCCTCAGCTCCTCCTGAGCGCAGAGGCTACCTTGGATTCCCGATGTGGGTCTACTGCTGCCATTGTGTATTATACAATAAACTGTTTACACAGCAGCCTTTTGTTACAGGTTTTAAATCTTCTCAGGCTGCCAGTGCGAGGCGGAGGCTGCCAGCTGGCAGACAGAGAGGTGCTTGTGCTCCAACTGTTGGAGGTAATTAACAGCCCCAACTGTCAGAAGGTGACAGCCGGCAGAAAGTTCCTGCCCTGGGGTCACAGCTGGATTCCGGCAACTCGCTCCTTGATTTACCAGTAAAACTAATAACATAAGTAATATCGGTATTAAATTATCGAACAAGGGCGACTGAGCCCACGTTATATTTTCTGCCCCCAAAATTAACTGGCAAAGAAAATTAGCATTAATATTTTGAAGTAAATAAGTAAGATTAACTCACTTTAGGGGGAGAAAAATCCCCCCAAAAACTAGTCCATTAAAAATTTGGTGGACATAAATATTAGGATGGTTGCAGGCCGTAATACTGTTGGGTTGACACTTTGCTGAAACTGTAGAAAATTAAACTAATATCTAGTATTAATAACCTGGGCAATTATTATCAGCCACAAAGCTTTAATTTAAGTGCTATATTCAAAATGTCACATTAGATTTACATTTGCTGCAAAGAATTGCCTACAGATGGAAATATAGAGATTGTTAATTTTGCTGAAATAATTACTTATATCTTTTAAAAAATATTACTAACTCATCAGAGCATTGAAGCATGTGCTTAGCTTCAACTTTAACCAAGAGCATAAATACAGTGGAGTCAGCAATTCCTTTTTTTTTTATCTGGAAGCCAAAATATTAATTCTTGGCACTCTCGGTCCCTGGCAGTAAAGACGTTACATATTTGGTCAGTTGAATGATTGATGATAGTATTTGTGGATCTTTGTCCTTCAGAATTCATAGAATTCAATTATCAGAATTCAATTATCGCACCTGGTGATGATGACACTCCCACGGCAGTCAATGCTGCTCATGATTTGAGATATCCTTCCCACCGGAGTTTCCTTTCACAAATGAAAGTTACGATTTTAACTTTGAGGTTTTTCAGGATGGACCAAAGAAGTTCCTGTCTGGGGCGGGTGCGGAAAGCCACGGCTCTGCTCTTCACCCAGCTCCTCCTCCTCTACTCCCCGGCGCTCTGCTCCACCTGTGTCTGCGCGAGGAATCCTCCCTCTGCCGGACCCACGGGGCTCTTAAGCAGAAGCGCTTACAGAGGTTTGCAGTTTTTGCTCTACGTAACCCCTGGAGTTATTTTAGAAGTGACAAATGTCACAGGAACTCTGTCAACTCTGAAAATTCCATGATTCCGTGATTCCGTGAATGTCTCATAGAAGTTATAATTTGATAATACGAATTCCTAAATGTCTCCATTTAATTCCCCAATGTGCCAGAGCTTGCACTTTTGGGGAACAAAGACAGTAGAGCACAAGAGCCCCAAGGCCACAGATAAAGGTCTGAAAAAACTGAAGCAAAGTTTTTTTTAAAAAAAAAAAAACTAATCTAAATTCAAAAAGAGGGGCTTGGGGTAATGATTTTCTTGACAACAGTGCTTATTGGCCAAGAAGCTGTTCTTTTTGCAGAAAACAATTCCTTTCCTTTTGCCCAGCCTGATACGGTGCGAAGACTTTTTATATCAGTGTGTCTTTTATCTTTATGATATCCTACAGCGATCTTCATCTACCGTAAAGCGGTGTAAATTGCCTTCTGGGAAGCTGTAATGATTGATGTTAGCTGAACATTTGGCTGAGATGTTAATTTGTAAAGAACTCTCAGTCACAGGAAAGAAAAATTCTTCAGCTGTATATTGGCTCTTGCGGGGGTTTATTCTGTGGTCCCAGGAAGTTTTAAGGTATTTTCCTATATCCTCGAATGATAACCAGCAAAGCAGTGCAGGGATATTTTCCTACAGTACCTTCACACACACACATCTGACAACCAACCTCTAGTTGTGCTGTCCCTTTTTACCCAAACTTTGATGTGTGGATAATGATGAATTAGGCTCTTCCTATCTATGAAGTGCTTTGATATGCAAGACAAGTAATACTAATAAGTAAAATTTCCCAAATCATACACATTCTAAGCAATAATGGTAAATCAGAAATGAGTAGAAACTTCAGAAGTGACCAGAAATGTTAACAGCCAGTGCACATTAGAGTAAACAGAAAGAGAATCTGTTGTATATCTGTGTGTAAACCATGAGTCTGCTGTGCTCTGGTGTCCTCCAGAGCCCTCCTTCACCCTACAGACTGGAAGGCACAGCAGCTCCCTCTTTGCCTGGGTGGGTTTCCTGGTGCTCGCTCAGGTGGTCTTCCAGTCGGGGGTCCAGCCATTACCAACTCTCGCATCTCAGCCCGGGGACGGGGACGGGCACCCAGACCCCACCCCAGCCTTCAAGGTACCTGTAGGAAGCTCCTGAATGTGTGTTGGAACCCAACCAAAGGCATACACTCCATGGGCGGCTCTCCATCCTCAACACACGAGTCTCCTGAGAAACACTCCACGCTTCTCTTAACGTTCAGGAGGGTGAGGGACGGGGAAGGACGTTGCGACATTTCAGCACGTTGCCCTTCTTCAGAAAGCACATGTTGGTGGGGATCAGCCCTGAATTCTTAGGACCATTGAAAGATCACTCTTGGAAGTTTTAGTGGCATTTAAAACCATGTCATGTTTCAATACAATTTTTTTCAAGATCTGATTCCACACCCTTTTAACTTAATGAGAGATTTCCCATTGATAGAAATGGGAGCAAGACCTAACCTTAAGGGAATATTAACCAGCCAGAAGAAAAGTTCAATCTGGGTAATTCTAGCTCATAAATAAGTTTTCAGCCCATGCGCTCATCCTTTTCACAAAACTTTGAGAAAAACTGTTGGGCAACTTTCATTTCCAACTTTGCAACCCCACCTGCACAGTGTAATTCAAGGAGAATAATTATGAAAAAAAAATGGAAGAATGTTAAGGATATTAAAACTAAATTTAAATAAATAAATTAATTAAAGAGAACAATACTTAGAAAGTCTGCATTGACAGTAGTTTCCCTTCAGCTGGAGAAAGAATCCTCACCCTACCAGTGCAGCCTTCAGTCCACGCAGGAGCCTTTGCAGAGAAACACAGAGTAACCCACTAATAGTAACAGGAGAGATGCTTAAAGCCAATAAATAAATGTAAGAGGCCCTTTTTTGTTCATTCAAACTAAAGAGGGCTAAAAAGCTCAAAACAGAAAATCGTTAAAGTTTGGTTACAAAAACTACTTCAAATAGATCAGTTATACTGAAGTTTTCCATCATCTTCTATCCATTCATAGATTCCCTTTATTTAAGTTCAAACTTTATTTTCTAAGTTGTCCTAGTCCAAATTTTTTTTTTTTTTTGGAAATATTCTGTGTGACATATTCTTTAGCTGAAGTGTTCTTCCTTCCCTATTTCCTGAAAATAATATTGGCAGTTCATATTGCTGCCGGTTTTCACGTTTATGTTCTTCCCCTTCCATCGCTCTTTTCCCCTCCGCCCTGGTGCACCCTTTGGTGGAGCAGTGTCACACAACTCTATAGGCAGCAGATGTCACATGGTATAAAACAAGCCCATAGGATATTAGTTCCTTGATATTACCTCCATCCTAAATGTGCTGCAGTGGGAGTCCTCCTCTCCCGCGCTGCCCTGGGGCTCGGGCAGCGGACTCCAGAACTTGCCCTCACAAATGCGTGTTGCCCAGTGGCTCTGGAGTGGGTGGTTCTTCTCCCACCAGCTAAATTTTGTAAGCAATGAATCAGCCTGCTAGTTGACAGGGGTGAAAAGCCAACAGTACTGTTGGCAGCACTAGAGCACGCCAAGGTGGGTAAAACATTTAATACTCTCTTGATTCATGGTTCACCAAAAGCAGCTATCTGCGATTGCACGAGTTCGGTGATGAGCATTGACAGCACCAGGGTAAGACCTCAGGCTGCAGTGAGCTGTATGGGGCTTCATAGAGATATTTAAGTGGCGGAGTAATCATAGAATCATTAGAAATTAGAGAATCTGCAGAGGTTCTGGAGCACCAGGAAAAGACAAATGGGGTGCTTATTCCCAAAAGTGGGGAAAGGGAGAGCCAGGGAACCCTGGAAGAGCTAGCCTGACCATTGATAAATAAACAACTCGTCTATTTCTAAGCACTTAAAAGATTAAGCAGTGATAAGTAGCAGTCAAAAATGAGGTATTGTATGTTCACTTCATTAAAATAGTCAATATTGTTTTGCATAAATATTAACTTCATTAAAAAAAAAACCAACAAACCAACAACCAAACAAACAGGAAAATAACTTTTCTACCTGACATTACTGTAATGACGGTGCAGAAGAGACTGGAAAAGAGTATGTTGAAAGGCTGTATGAACTAGAGTTCTACAGAAATCCATCTTGGGTCTGGTAGCATGCAGTCATTTCATTAATGCCTTGGGTGGTACAACAGGCAGTAAGTTTATTAAATTCTTATACGATACCGAGCTGGGAGGAGTGCAAGCATTTTGGAGGACAAGGCTGAAATTCAAAATAAGCAAGACGAATGGGAGAAAGAAGCTATAATAAATAGAAAGCAATTCAATCAAGACAAATAAAACATTTAAGTAGGAACAATCAGCTTCACAAATACTGTATGAGAAATGACTTGCCGACATAGCAGTCCTACAGAAAAGGATCTGGATGTTATGGTGCATCACATGAGTCAAAAGTGTCTTAAGGCTTCAATAAAGCAAATATCACAGTGGGAATTATAAACACAAGAGCTTTATGTAGAGTACCTTGTTCTGCAATTGCTCTGTCAAGGCTGGACAATGTTCCACATACATCAAAAAAAAAGGATCAAGAGGTGAAGAAAATGTGGTTTTCAAGGAACAACAGCTACAGTGGATTATTTTAGAGAAGAGAAGACTAAGAAGAGATGTGACGTAGCTATGTAAAAGATTACTGCAAAGAAAAAAAGATATTAACTTACTCTCTGTGTCTACTATAGGAAGGAAATTAAGTAATGGGGTTAATTTGCAGCAAGGCTATTCAGGTTGGAATTTCCCCCCTATTATCTCTCCATAAAGGTGCTGGAGTAGACGGTGAAATAGATCACATGAGGAGGTTGTGGGATCTCCATTTCTGGAGTTTTAAAAGAATGGGCCAGGCCAGCTTCTGTCAGGAATGGTTTAGTCGTAGCTTATTTTTAGGAATAGTTTGGAGGCCAGACTAGATGACCCCCGAGGGTCTCTCCTAGCTTCCCTTTTTATGAAAGTGTGCCTGTTACCTGAAGTGTTGAATACGGATAGTAAACATATTTCTTGTGAGATGGACAATTTACTGCGCGGATTTCAAGTCAAAACAAGCAGTCGTGTGAATTCCTGCTGGAATTGCGAGAGCTGAGTAAGAGTAGATTACGCACAGTCCTGGATTACTAAAAGGGATGGCTCACCCAAAGAGCTGGAACCCCGCGGGATGTGAAAAGGGCAACCACAGCAAATTTATAAGGTCAAGTCATAATCCCATCACAGTCAGGAGCAAAACGGTCGCTGATTTCAGAGGGACCAAGACTTGGATATTCTTTTTGGTTTTGATATGATCTGGCATTACGTAATGCAAAATATGCCACATGTCCACTCTTACTAAACTGATGTGTGTAAATGTAAATATTCCACATTAATATCTTGTTGTCAGATTGTCATCTGGTGGAACTCAATACGGCCAGTTTAACAAAACAACAATGCTACGAATCAAGTAAATCTATCTGCAAGAAATTTTCGTGAAGAAGTCTGAAGTCTGAATTCCCTCTCGCCTTTATTTCTTTACAAAGTTGTATAAATGAGGAAATAGCACCAAAGACCTATTAGTAATAGTTATTTCCTAATTGCAGTGGGAAGCATCCTGCATGTTTAAATAAATATTGTTAAGTCTGACCTCTTGGTTTGCCAGGACTGATAAGGCAATTGTTTGACCTATATGAAGCACATACAGTACGCATGGGCTGAAAGCAGCAGGAAAACAGGAAACAATAAATCAGAAATTAGAGCACTGATTGTTGTAGCTAATTACATCAGACTTCTGCTTAATTTCTCACTCTGTCATTCTAACCTGATTTTCTTGCCAACAGACTTTGCAAATTGCTGGTGTCACGTACATACAGCAAATAATAATCTTTAGTTACTATGATTGACAAATGAATGAGGAGGAGAACATAGTTTATTATGGAAGAATGAGCTGTGACACACACCAGATACCTGCTCAGATGCTTTTTTAATTCACTTACCTAGATATGCTGCATGATACATTTTGCCAGGACCACAGGTTTTGGCATCACAACAGCGTAATTGAGTTTGTGGCATGGTTTGATAATGCTGGACAAAGAAGGAAAAATGGGGCTATAAAAGGAGAAAAATGGCACAGATTGATTTCCACAGCGAAAGAGATAAAGTGGTAACTAGAAAATTTAAATCAATTCTGAAAATAATATGTTTCGAATTAGGCATATTAATCAGCATGTTGTTTAATCTTGACGTTATTGTCCTCTTACTGCACATCAGATAACTTGGTGTCCTTATTATTGTCTCTTTTTACACTACTCCACTTTCAAACTATTCTGTTTTTCTTTGTCCCATCTCATCGCTGCCATCAGCATCCTCAGCTGGCATAAATTAGCACAGCTTCCTTGAAGCCCGTGAGCTGGATCAGACATCTTACAGCAGCTGGGAATCTTTGGTAGAACATAAACAATTAATTTTTAAGTGTCTAAAATGACAATTTCACCCTTCTCATCCAAGTAAAAGTCATCACCGCTCTTGTTGACACACTGTCTTTCTGTGAGGTGTACGAGGACGAGGGGGAATGGCTTCAAACTGGAAGAGGGCAGGTTTAGATTGAACATGAGGAAGAAGTTGTTCACTGTGAGGGTGGTGAGGCACTGGCACAGGTTGCCCCGAGAGGTTGTTGAGGCCCCATCCCTGGAGGTGTTCAAGGCCAGGCTGGAGGTGGCCTTGGGCAGCCTGGTGTGGTGGGAGGTGTCCCTGCCTCTGGCAGGGGGGTTGGAACTCGATGATCTTCAAGGTCCTTTCCAACCTAAACCATTCTATGATTCTATGTACGCTTTTCTTTAGACCATCTTGTTGCTGATGTTGTTGGAGATGTCAGGCCACTCTGTGACACTCACGTGTGGTCGTCAACAGGGAGAGACGCAGTTTTCACTTTCCTCGATGTCTGTTAGACTCCCATCAACGCGAAGTCAAGACTAGGAGACCCAAACAGACGCACTGGAGAAGTACCAGAAGGATTAGGATTATACCATTGCTGCCTGTAACAGGCTGTGCCTTGTGTATTGTGTGTTCTGAAACTGCCCGTGTGATTTAGCAAAACAACATCTGGGAAAAAAAACTCTCCAGACCAATGTAATGTTTTATTCATGTGGTATACCCATATATCATAGCCCTTATGTTATTTCAAGTATTACAAATTATTGTAATAATTAAATTATTGTAATAATTAAATCAAGGCCAGGCTGGACGTGGCCTTGGGCAGCCTGGTGTGGTGGGAGGTGTCCCTGCCTATGGCAGGGGGGTTGGAACTTGATGATCTTCAAGGTCCTTTCCAACCTAAACCATTCTATGATTCTGTGATTTTCTCCACAACCGTTGTCATGTCTGCTTCATCCTTTTCTTTCAGGATTTTTGTTTGTAACTTTGTAGGGGCCAAGCCCTAGAAATCAGCCGAGAGACCAACATGCTGATGTTTTCAGCTATGCGTTTCCAGACATCTTCCAGTCTCTTCCCAGAGGGCCACCAAATCACCTCAACTCACTGCCACGCTCATACCGGTCTGCAGTGCTTGCCAGGCTGTGGGACTTCCTGAGTGTTCCCTTTTCCCTGCCTGAGAATCATAGAAATTCTCTTTCCTCCCAAATGTCCCGTACCACAGCAGTGGTGGCAGCCCCTGCAGTGCCCTCTTTAGGAGTCCAGTTCTGGACAATTACACATTCATTCATCATTAGGTACCACTTTATGTGTTTCTATATGCAGTTACAGATTTAAATGTTCAAGTTGGGGTTTGAGTTACAGTAAATTGTAATAATTTACAACTCTCAAACCTTTATTCTTCCAAAGCATAACACATTTTTTCAGCCTTTTCTGCCTGCCCTCCAACTGGACAGCTTATTCAGATTATGGCCGTTTTGTTGGAACTGCTTCATTTTCTCTGTCCCTCTGCCTCATTTCTACTTTGGGTGTCGGTGGGTTGATGCTCATGTGAAACTGGAAATGGAAAACCAAATCTTACGCCTGAGATACTGACAGATGTGTAAATGTCAGATTAAATATGATATTTAATAGGCGTTAAACCTTACTGGCAAGACTTTTTCTTTGCCTGTACCGATAAGGCAACGCTGTTCCCACAGCCCCAGGGCTGCTGCCTTACGGCGGCGGACAGAGCGGTGGCACCACGTCACAGCTCTGCAGGACACTGGGGACCTGGCTGAGAATGTTGGGGTGCCCGCGGCTCCCAACGGCAGCGGCGGCACCGAGCCCGGGAGCCGCTCCAGCCGGCGGTCCAACGACCCTGGGAGACGCCGACGGCGTCGAAGCGGCCCTGTAAAAATTCCAGTTACTTTCTGATTTCCCTCACGTTATCTTGTCGAATTCCTGGCCCCGTTTCGGAGGCAGCCGGTTCATCCATCTCCATATAGGAGACAAGCGCAGGCTTGTTTGTGGCATTGTTGCCAAAGGCTAATGCGGGGCTAAAGCAAACAAACAAACCCTAATCCGCAGCTATTTGAACTGCAGCATTAGAGCCAGGCAACCTGCTGATTCCCTCTCTGGACGCAGGATGGCTAATGGGACCAGTGAGGTTTTTGAAGCGTGTTCTTAAAACGACACGACACAGCCAAGCTTCTATCTTGCCGGCGGGTGGGTCCCTATCACCTCTCCGTTGGCTCTGCCCGGTCCCTGTTGAAAAACCTTTAAGTGCAGCGCAATCCTCTTCAATATTTTGACATCAAAGGAAGATACGGAGCGACCAAACTTTGGGGAAATAGAGAACCTTCTTACAATGAAGTGTCATTGCGTAGTTTAAGATAAAAATAGGGGAAAAGCTTTTTAACTAGCAACGCAGAAGTACAGACATCACGCATGTGTGGTTATCTTTCCCTAGAATAAAATAAACCTGCAGAACACAGCAGCGTTCCGCTTTATTATTTTTCCTCGTAGCCATAAGAATAGTTTTCTTTTGAAAACTGATGCAGGAACGTTTCAGTTGCTTTTCGAAACTCAAAAATGAATGAAAACTGAGGAATTCCATACCTTCGCTGCACTTTTCTCTTTGCTGCATGTGAACTCCCACCTGTTTGCCTCTTACTATGGATTTTGACCTTTAACATTGACATTAACACAAAAATCTGAAATCCGCCCCTCAGCATCAGACTCTGTACAGAAGTCCCACAACTGGACCACCCCTTCACAGGTAAGAAAAGCCATTAAACCCTGTGAATTTTCACAGTGGATAAGCCCAGATTAATTTGACCCAGGTGTTTGTCTAATACGGTGCATGGGAACGTTCCGGGTGTCCCCTAGCTGTTTCTCCTGCGGTGGTCCAGCCTCAGCGCTCTCTGGACTCTAATCTAAACCATGCAAGAGTACCAGCTGCCGCAGGACTTTGCAGACAGATTTTTCTTACGCTGTTTGTGTCACTTTGATGTATTCTTTCGCTCCGCGAATGAATACACGCAGAAGTAGGAGGAAAACACGAAGAGCCATGCGCTGGAATGAAGTTACGGACGTCAAGCTCTTATGCAATTTCCCAAAAAACAAGTCCTTGATTTTTTACCCCACGAGCACAGGGAGGTGTCATCATGAGCAGCGCAAAGGTTTAGAGGCGACTCTGCCCTCATTTGCACCTACGCCACCCTTGCTGAGGGGGGTCAGTTTGGGCAGAAGTAACAGAGGTCTGAATCTATCCTATTGGTCTCTATCTGCATGATACAAATTTAGGTTACCTTATTTTATTTTTGGTACATGCGTACCATACTTTATTTTAAAGACAAAACACGTAGGTGAGCATTAACGGCTGCATAATTGGATGTTAACTCAATATGTGTATAGATGTGAGAAACCCAAGTGTTGTACCAAAAGCTGCCCGTAATATATGGTATTTTATACAAATGCCCATTATTTCAGCACCTTTTACTGGACTGAAATACCGAGAAGTGCAAACTTTGCGGTTAATTAATGGGTCCAAATGTGAGTTGCCCCACACACCCCAAACCTGGACAACCAAAGAACATTTTTAAAATTAATCATAGAATCATAGAATGGTTTAGGTTGGAAAGGACCTTGAAGACCATCGAGTTCCAACCCCCATGCCATAGGCAGGGACACCTCCCACCACACCAGGCTGCCCAAGGCCACCTCCAGCCTGGCCTTGAACACCTCCAGGGATGGGGCCTCAACAACCTCTCTGGGCAACCTGGGCCAGGGCCTCGCCACCCTCAAACTGAAAAACGTCTTCCTAATGTTCAATCTAAACCTGCCCTCTTCCAGTTTGAAGCCATTCCCCCTTGTCCTATCACTACATGGCTAAAATATAGCACACGACTCAAAGGAGCTCTCCCATGCCCGTTGGAGACACGAGAATATATTGGCAAGATCAAGAGATGGAACGTTGCGGCTGGCAAAATTTTTTGAAAGGGCAAGATGACTCTTCAAGGTCTGATTAACCTCTCCCAGCGCCGCAGATTGGCAGCTAATAGAATTAGGTTGGTTTTAAACATGTGTGACTGGATTGGGCCCCGGATAGTCGGAAAGTCGGCATGTCGCAGCCCAATTTTGTTGGTAGGAATAACCCAGTGAAAGTCCAGGGATACATCTGGAAACTCACGTTGTAAGTGAGACGAGAATCAGGCTATGCCTGAAAATTGTAATTAGACATAAACTGAAAGAAAAAACAATATTTTGAAGTGTCTGAAGCTGAACTTATTACAGCTGTTGGATTCGTAGCTAAAAGACTGCTTATATCCATTGGCAAAGTGATGTATAATTCTGTAGTTGTCTTTGTTTTAGGACTGTTTGCGAAGGTGTAATATGTACCATCAAGACTCACATTTTGAACTAAGTTTAAGACCGTACTAACGGGGATATAAATGGTACAGATCAGAGTTATTCAAAACCACAAACAGAACTACCTCAGTTATCACAAACTCAGGCTGCGACTGTCAGAATGGTGAAATTTAACCACTAATTTTAAACACAAAGGTAGCAATCAAGCGGTGAGTAACATTTCACTTAGACCAATTAATGATGAAAGCTGCAATTGCCTCTAGACTCTTACATCTTTATTCATCAAATTCAAATGTATAAAACTATTTACAGACAATGGAAAGAGCCAACCAGTCCAAAGGGATTTCAGGTACTTCACACATCAGCCTCTGACTTCACACGTTTGTTCAGTCCTATCTTTAAGCGGTTCTGACGAGCCACTTTTTCAGGAAATATTTCAGGAGATTAATGAGTGTATTTACATATTCTTGAGTTTCTTATAATTTAACGTATCGCGAAGGAAAAAGCAATCTCTTCTACCTGGTCTGAAATACCAGTTCCTGGAAAGATTTGTATTCCAAATTTATACCATCCCTTAAGTGAGATGCCTCATCCTGCCTTCAAGATAAGATTCCAGGCATTGCTCAGATACTTGGGTATAATTTATTGTAGCCACACAAAAGTCAGATCTAAATCCTTTTGGACCACGATGCCACAAACCAGCAGTTCAAAGTTCAAAGAGGGAGGCCGACAGATGCAATTAAGTTATCACTGGTGGGATAACTGTAACCCTTGCCGTGCTTTTAGCGCTTCTGGGATCCTGAAGATTGTGAAATGTTAAAAAAAAAAGAAAAAAAGAAAAAAAAGAGCGTTCTCCTCAACACTACCTATGCTTTCATTGCATAAATCACAGCAGTTGGAGTAAAATACATCCAGTGAATGATTTCCTGCCACTAAGGAAAAAAATCCAAAATCTTGTTTCCTGATGACTACAAACTTCTCTTGACAAACCTCCAGTGCCAAATGTGGTTTCCATTTACTGTTTTGGGATTTATTTGTCTATGCCAAAGTTCAGGTGTGCCAGCTCTTTGTAATAAGCCATTTGGATGAAAGCTTGGCTAGCTCAAAGGATTCTGATGTATTTTATTGCTGCCTTTTAAGATTATTGTTCAGAAATACCAACTCTAATTTTGAAATCAATTAGCCATGCAGCCTGATGAGGTGTTGGCCCAGCTCAGGTTCACACCCGCTGTCCGCAGATTATTGTTAAGTTGAGTCAGGTCCTTAGTGCCGCTCTGCGTTGCAGGCATCTGGTGTACACATGTTTGATGTCCTCGCAAAATGACGCTGATGGCTTAAATGGCAAGGCTCTAATGAAGAAAGCCCAGCGAGTTTGCTGCTGTTTGCCAGCAAAACATGACTTTTACAGGGCTGTGTAAAAGTCTTTTTTCCCCTCGTTTAACTCTTCCATGTCAAGAGAATATAAATCTTCCCCGGGGAGTGGAGATTCAGCACAGGTGACGAGAAGGGGACCTGAGGGTCCGCTATCGGCACGCAGGAGGAAAATCCCTCTGCATGCGGCACCTTCCCGGCACCTGCGTGGCCGCAGAGCCGCCCGCTGCGAAGCGCTGCCTCCAGAGGGAAGGGCAACCGCCTGCGCCGCCCGCGAGCCCCCGGAGGGAAACCAGGCGGCAGAGCCAAAGAGAGAGGCACCCCGGCTCCTCCGGGGAGAGGGAGGTGGGTGAAACCATCCAAACCGGTGTACGCGATGTCTCATGGTAATCCAAGCAAAGGAGGAGCATCTAAGGTTATTTTCCATTACATCTCGGCCACATAGGAAGTTTTTCCGCAGTTTTTCCAGTTTTGTGCACAAGATCTAAGGACATGACCTCAGAGGCATAAATACAAACTAAAAAAAAAATAAAAAAACAACCAAAAAAATCCCTCTGATTGAGTCCTTTAACGTGTACAAGGGAATTAAGTAATTATTCCCTTAGATTAAAGCTCCTTTGAAAATCAATTTTTCCTTCTTTTAATCAAAAAATATTCCATCAAATTCACCAGGATGAGCAACCGAATATCAGCGATATCAGCCATAGCAGAGGAAGAGTAATAGCAGGGATGTGTGATGAGTTATTTGTATCCATTATCATGCTAGTCTATCTCAAATGATAGATGCTAAACTACCGGCCTAATCATCTCAAAAGAATTTACAAGTATTGCATTGTGGCTTCAGAGTTGGAACCATTTATCAAAATCAGCCTTCCATTCAACCCATCTGCAACATTTTGGAGAACGTTAAGTACACGCCGCCTGAATTTGAGCCAACTTTCTTTTTTTTTTTCCAAAGCCGAAAGCATTTTATTTTTTGCTTACATTAACCGTCGTGGTCGTGGGGGTCATTTAGAACCATTGTCCTCTATGTTAAATAGAACAAAAGAGGCAAATATAAACAATTAACCCAGAACGATCAGCTATGAAAATGTAGTTCTCATCTGGTCAAGGAGAAGAACGCAGCAGCTGAATTCTCTATATAAAATACATCCATACATATATTTATATATATAACAAACAGCATCTGAGGCCTCTGTCTGACTACTATTGTGACCTGCAGATGCAGAATCAACTCGGCCTTTACATTTGAACTCAGGATCATAATTATAGAGTGGGCATATTTTTCCTCTTCTGAGGTTTTCTTCCCATTTAGACGCGCCACCATCCTCACATGGTTTTGTATCGCTGTAGATTGCGTTCAGGATCAAGTCTAAGTGATACCAACTTACAGACCTGAAAACGACCATGTTTTCCATATTCTCATGAATTGTGCTTCCATCCAATGATCTATTGTAACTGTGTGAAGACCACACTCCTAGCATGGGAGGAAATATTATACGAGGCTAAGCATTTTTACACTAATTCTCTATTAGTGCTTCTTTTGCTCATATAAATGTGTAAAATATTATGCTGGTGGCTTCAAATAATACAGTGGGAAATGGTTAAATGGGGCATTACGTGTATCATTTTCATTTGCTGGGTTTTGATTTGGTAAGATACTCCTTCATTCTTGCAAAAGGAGAGCTCAGACTGTGTTCCAACAAAGGTTTCAGAGTCTGAAGAGAGTAATGCTCAATCACCCAGTTCAAGCCTGGTGCTCAAAAGTTATGCCAAAGGAAAAATTCCTGCCTGTAGAGCACAGACATGGCCGTACAGAATAACAATATTCGACACACAGGAATTAGGTTCTTCCCTTCTGCAGTGTCCTCCTAAGAAGCATGCTAAAAAGGCAGGGGAGGAAGACAAGAAGGAAGGAAGCCCCAGCAGAGCAAGACCTAGTCTGGAGGGCAGTTTAGGGGGAAGGAGTAAAAAACCAGTCATAACTGATGGGAATTTGTCTTTTCCTTAAATCCTTGACAATTAAAAACATAAAGAGAGCCATGGACCCTGACGGTATAACAGCACAAAGGTCCATATAGCCCTGTATCCCACCCCAGCAGTGCTCATGCAGGGGTATAAAAAACAAGTACAGACACAATCTCTCAACTTTTAGCAATCGCTGAGCCATTTCCTGCGTGTTTAAAAGTCCCCGATGGATCTATCTTCCCACAGTTGCTTTAGTATTGTTTGAATCCAAATACTTGTGTATTTTTGCGTTCCGCAGCATTCTGTGGCCAACACTTCTGTGCCATGATACTCTGTCACCACCATTTTGTTGTGATAAAAGTCACGTTTAGTTACATTTAAAAGGCCTTCTATTGTCACTCTTTTCATGGGTTGAGTTCTTGTGTGAAGGAAAAGCAAATAGACATCTTACATTCACCCCTTCCACATACTTCTTGATTTTGTAACACCTCCTCTATACGGACTCGGTCCTTTTGGCCACTATTTGTACAGTAGTTACTCCACACCTTTAATCGTCCCGTGTCAGGGGACCTTTATTCTTTTTCTCGTTCTGTTTTATAATTGTGGCGATGGGATGAACAGGCTCTGGACACCAGATTCCTTTTTTTTTAACGTGGATCTCAACATTCTGGAGACCAGAGCCTGCAGATCAAAAGTTTGGGAAATCTTGCCTCCAGACCAGCCAGACCTGGCATCGCTCTGGATACCGTAAACAAATAGCTTTTCTTTAACATCCTGGAAGGTATATTATGGGAAGTTATATTATCTAAAATCCCATAAAATTATAGGTGACTGGAAAGAAAAACGAAGTTCTGCCAAAATTCCATTTCTTTTAAACGATTAATAAGTTTCATTTTCGCTGGGGCCAAAAAGAAAGGTGCGTAAATGGGAGCGGTTTGGCTGCTCCTGTGTCAACGCTGGAATAATTTAGTCAGTTTAACCAGCTTCTGCTAGGTCTATCAAATATTGGCCTTTTCAATTGGGTTTATTAAGAGGCTTTAATATTTTATTAGGAATATATCCTCTTCAATAGTGCTTGGTTGGTTTACGTTTCGTTTAAATCCACTTACTTTTCCATTAGCTGGGTATGTGCTTCAGATGGTACATAGCACCAACGTAACTGGTGGACTCATCGATTGTCTTAATATCAGTGCCAGCAGTGCATGCTAAATTGTTCTGGGCGAAGCTATTTGACATAACAGATATTATCCAATTACATAAGGCTTGAGGGTAAACGCTGGTAAAATTACAGAAAACCCATTATGATATTTCCTTAGAAGCATTTTTATACAGTTTGACATCTGAAAACCATACTTGGTCTCAAACACATACTGGGGAGATCACCACCTGACTGCCTCTGTCAGGAGTTATTCTTTGGCTCATTAATATTTGAAGCTTGCACTCTGTGAGCTTTAAAATATATAATGCGCCATGCATAGACCGGTGTACGGTAAGTTGGCGGTATTTCAGTATTCTGGAGTATTTTAATGCACTTCAGTGGGGAAAAAAAGTGAAATTCTTGTCATAGGAAAGTTCCTTTTATTAATGAAAATAATTTCTTTATGGTGAGTGGCTGAAGTCCACTGGCTCCAAATTTCACAACAGGACCGGTCATGCCATTAGGAAAGAGAGATTCTCGGAGCCTTGCCTATCTCCTAGCGGTTGGTGGAGATATGGAATGGAGACACGCCGGGGAGATGGAAGGCGAGCTCTCAAAGGGTTCATCCCACGCTTAGCGCTAAATCCAGTTTCTGGATTGCCTGCAAGGTAAACATAACACAGCGCACAGGGAGCCTGAAGGTTCTCCTTCGCCAGACCCCTGTTAATTCTGCCAGTCTGTAAAATGGAGTCTGACGTTCGGGCCAGATCTCAGGGTAATCCTACTCTTGGCCACATAAATCTTGCTGGTTTGCTGGTTGGTTTTTTTTTTCCCTGAGAATTCTGCTCCAACGGGCTGCTGGTTCCCTTACTTCTGCCCAGCTTTTTTCTCTACCTTCTTATTCGTTCTTTACTGTAATGTGGAATGTCTCAGGCGCTGAGTAGCCAGGTCTGATTTCTCAGCTTGCTGCTTCCCAACCAAGTACGTTTTTCATGAGAAACGTGACCTTTTCAATCGGCATATTATTTTATTGATTTGGGGTGGGTTTTTTTTAGTTTTGTTTTTGTTTTTGAAACGCTGAATGAACTGAACTACACAGACGCCACCAGTATGCACCATGAAGTGGTCCCGAAATATTCTTATTCCTCCTTTTCATAATGGATATTATGAAATAATATGAAATGAAATAATGAAAGAGATGTTACTGGGCTCCTAACCAGTAACGCGGATGAAGGTGGTAAAACATTTAATCTGCAAACCACTACTGCCTTCTTGACTTTTAGAACTGCTTTGTAAATAACGAAGCGGGTTTTAGTAAAATTCTACCTGACTTCAGCTGGTTTGTGCAGCCCTTCAAGACTTGTGTGGCCCAAGAGAGGTCATTTCTGGCTGGGCAGAGTAATAAGATAAATACCAGGCAGCAAGCATTAAAAGGAGAAAAGCGTGTGAAAAATTAAAATGAAAATTTATTTACGGCACACCCTATATAAGCCTGACCTTACTCACATTGTAATCATTTCCAACCCCTCAGTGACGTCAACCTGTACCAAGCTGAGCCTCATAAAACCAGAAAATGCGAAGGTTATGTGGCAATACATTGACAAGTTTTAATACCACCTCTTTCATAGCAAACGGCCAACGTAGGTGCGGAACTGCCTGCTACTGGTGTGTGCTTACAAAAACGAGAGGAAAAAAAGAGCAAAACTCTACAGGTATAGAACGTAGGTCACGACACACACATTGCAAAGTCATGACCTTCAATATTAAGGCAACAATTCTGTCCTTAACTCTCTGTACGTTATGAACAACAGCAGCTAGGGTAAGGAACACTGTGTCACCATAAATTGAGAAGTCAGAGAGTTTGGTTGCTTTGCCCCAACCTTAACGTTACGCAAACGCTGTTTTGTTGTGCCTTTAATACAATAAAGGACTAATTCCTCAGAAATCAAGGATATAAGTCACGTAAATGAAAACTTGTAAATTATGTCAGTAATCCATAACTCATACAACTGATTTGGAAACCAGAGCCTTATGGTTCAGAAAGAAGTAATTGCTTTATTAACTCCCATTTATCAGTATAAACCCGGCTAATTTAACTGACTGACTGATTTATATATTGATACTTTAAATTTAGCTCAACATCCTAATTTAATAAGGGGATCACATATGGATGTTTAAAAATATATTACTTTCTAGTTGGTTGATACTCTAAGCATGCCCTTATTAAGACAGATTATCTCCTTTCCCTTGTTCTTTTAAGAGAAGGACAAAACAAATTATATATCTCATTCATTCTACCTGACAGAAAGGCCATGTTTCCATATAACCCCCTCTCTCGTAATATATTGAACGCACAGCTAACCACATCATTCATTCTCTTTTTAACATCCATGATGTCATAATCTTTTGCAGCAGTAAGGGTGTATTCCTGCCTGCAGGCTTTGGGAAATCACCACAGGGAGTCGGACTACTGAAGCACAGTCAAGCAATAAATCTACCAGGTACGCCTCGAAACAAAGGGTGGAAAGAAAAACTAAGATGGATTTATACACCTCTTACTCTGATTCTCCAATAAGTAAGGTCTTGTGCACGTTCAGCTGAGCCTAAATTATACGTTAAGAACTGGAGGGGTCTCAGTAACTTCCTTTAAATCATAAAATCAGGGCAGGGGTGCGTTGCACCCTTTAATTAAAATTATTGATACTGTCAATCATGACAATACGCATCTCAAGGGAGAGACACAGGTTAGGATCCCACTGAGCACAGGTTTTAGATATTGGCATTAAATAACCCGTAGCTGTGGCAATCGTAAGTTATAATCGATGTAAGCAAGATTAGAGAGAGCGTATGATGTACCACCGTGACCGTATAATACACAAGCTAAAGGTAAAAGTGTGATCATTTAGTGTATTTAACTGTCAAAATTAAGCACTCCTGTGAAATGTGGCACCGTTAAGATGAGGCTGTGTGTGGATGAAAGCAGATAGCTCTGCACCGGTTTACATTCGGACAATTTCTTCAGATTTGCATTCAGCGCAATTCAGACAATTGCCCAGCCAAACGCGGATTTCGGCAGTAATACCAAGGCTGAAGACTTCAGCACTACGTGGGATTTTGGCCATAAAATCAGCCAAACTCCAAATAATAGCAAAGTAGGTCTAATATCAGGTAACAATTTGCGCTAAATTATGGCTTGAAATGTCCCATCTATATTTCATGCTATCATCCAACAAGCAATTTTTTTTCCAGAACACCTCTTAAAAATTGTGGTTCTCGGTTAGGAAATCAAAACATTTTTATTTCAGCCCTTCGTTCTAGTGATTTGAGCTCAAGATGCTTCCTGACTTCAAACCTTAATAGCAGATGATTAGAGCAATGGGAAAATTCACTTTCTGAAGTCCAGCCAAGTTCTAAAAGAAATCTTTAAATTGATTTTGGAGCCTCCATTTTTTTAATGTAAGCCAGAGTATGTGTTTTTTGGTACTCAGAAATTATCCGAGCGCTGTTTTGCGATACAGAAAACCCGCCCCAGTGCCAACACATCATAGGCCTGGCTCGGTGGCGATTCCAGTTTCACACACCTGGACTTCACGCGCTTTACCTCTGCTGAAGCTGGAGTTAGACAGCACAACTCCGTACAAGAATTAAGCCTCCCTTCTTTGTCGTTTCACGACTACAGAGTCATCTGATCAGGGTGTGGGAAAAGAAACCGCAGCTTAGAATACTAAAAGTAAAACTCAATCACCGGGGTTTAAAAACCATGTGTGCTCCATAGTATTCCTTCGTCTTTGCAGCCTCATAACGATAAAATCATATAATGTAGCTGAATTCATTATCTATCATATTACCTTGCTCTTCCTTTTTCACTCTCTCCATTTTGCACAGCATTTATTCTTCTTAGCCATATGGCACACACACAGCCCCCTCGACATATGCTGTACATCCTCGTTGGGTGAATGTGAAAAATAAATGTCTGATTAGAACCAGAAAGCCACTAATGAAACAAAGTGGCCATTATTCCTTATAAAATAATCACTGAAATGGACTTCCTAATACTCTTCTCGCGGGGTATTTCCTCAGCAACAACAGGCTGATTGCCGAGATGGATGGGCAATTGGGAAAGCTGAAAGATGTTCAAAAGGCTTAATGGTCAAGGAGGATGCTGAAATTGGGGCTTTTGTTCGGAAGACAGCACAAAGTGTTCAAAAGAAGTCTGTAGTTTGCCCGAAATCCACTTTCTCTCTCTTTGTAACAACTCCCGTTGTCTCCGTACGCAAATGTAGAGTGAAAGTAGAGTACGGACCAACCGGAGGCAAATCCGCGACAACAGCACTGACTTCAGATGGCACTGAAGGCTCGCAAGAAAAACCCTCGTTCTGTCTGGTCACATCTCATCAGCCGATGTCTCCTTCCCGCTCCAGCGGTGTGCGGTTCGCCGCGGGCTCCGCAGGCTCCCGGCGCTCCGGCGCTCCCGGTGCCAGGGACTCCTCTTGTCTTCAGCAGGACCCAACCGCTGCCGGCAGCCGGAGGGTTTGTGGGCTCAGCAAGTGCAGTGCAGTGTTGCCCATCGTGTTCGCTCGCCACAGCGCTGCCCGGTTTCCCTAGAAAAATTGGCTAAGGTCAAATCGACACAGTTTGCATCAAAGTTGATATCTTGTATTACAATTTTTTTTACTATTTATTTCCTTTTTTTTTTTTGCTAAGGTTTGAAATACAGATATTTTGAAATTAAAACCCCAAAAGGTTGCAATGAAGTTGAAATGAGACTACCACATTTTTCTTTTTATTTAATAATTTTTGTCAGAAACAGCACATTTTCCCAGATTAAAAAAAAAAAATAATTAAGAAAATAACGATCTCTGTAAGCTTTTTTAGAAAATAATCAATTCTGTTAACAATAACACATTGGCAAATTATGTCTTTTTCATGCTACTATTGCTTTATAGCTNTAGAAAAATTGGCTAAGGTCAAATCGACACGGTTTGCGTCAAAGTTGATATCTTGTATTACAAATTTTTTTACTATTTATTATTTCCTTTT
>VUYV01000185.1:686071-729321 GCA_008711295.1 Anarhynchus alexandrinus | reverse complement strand
TGAAATTAAAACCCCAAAAGGTTGCAATGAAGTTGAAATGAGACTACCACATTTTTCTTTTTATTTAATAATTTTTGTCAGAAACAGCACATTTTCCCAGATTAAAAAAAAATAATAATTAAGAAAATAACGATCTCTGTAAGCTTTTTTAGAAAATAATCAATTCTGTTAACAATAACACATTGGCAAATTATGTCTTTTTCATGCTACTATTGCTTTATAGCTCAGGGATGTGTGTGTGTGTGTGTGTGTGTGTCTGTCTCCATTTCTATTCTTAAAAAAGTCTAAACATTGACCCGTGAAGACTTTCCATTCAATCATTCTGTTTAATTAACAGGACGCAGTGTTGCTACAATTAGCAGCAAATCTGTGCAGGGGACTTCAGAACGTTTGAGACTGTGTGGGCCCAACAGGATTTTCAGTTTGCTGCAGCTTTGTTAAACTTGAAAACGATGTTTTTAAAATTAATAATAGCCATTGGCTAAAAAACACGGCTATGTAAAGCAAAACCCGGGCAGTTATTTTCACTTGCTTTACAACGTTCTTGTGGATTACAATATTCTTGTAGATTACAATATTATTCTAGATCTGTTTTAAATGGTGAGATACATTTTCTCTCCAGCCTTGTTGAATTCAAAAGAGAAAGAAATTTGCTGAAAAACAATCTCCTCAGAGAAGATATGTGTGTGTTAAAGCTTTGCTGAGATGGGCACTGCTTCAGTCAGTAGCGCACGCTTCAGAAAGAGCGAAACGGAGCCATTTTTGTAAAGCCCTCATGATCCCAGGTGCTTTCATTACTTCTACAAGCAAATTATGTCCTACACCTTCAAGCACGCCTGCTTTAATTCTCAGTGCAGAAGCGGGACCACAGCTTCTCTTTTCATCCACATCCTGATGCGTATTCCATTGAAATTAAACAAAGATGTCATTGGCTTCAGTGAGCTTTGGACGAGTCTTCAAAGGCATTTTTAAACATAGGAATACTATATATACCAATTGGCTTACTGGTTTAAAAAATGTACCTTCTCGGCTTGCAGAACCGAAGACATACACATGTTGTGGAAGAGCAGCCCAGGAGAAAAAGATAATCGCAGCTCTACAATGTTTTCTAGCACCACTACGAGGACATACAGAGCAGAAGGAGGATCAGCACGCTCAGGGTCTGCATTAGGACTTAAAAGAAACAAGTTCAAGGCCTTGCTCTACCAGAGACTTCCTATGGGATCTTACACCGCTCTGTCCTTCTGTGCTTCTGCTCTTCTGCAGGAAAGAAAAGTGCTTCCATATTTATAAAATGAAACGACTAAGTGTATTAAAAAAACTGTGGCACGTTCTGGTGGTGGTGGTGCTGCAAGAAGCACTTTGGGTGGGATGTAAACATAGGCAAAGAAGACATCTACCTACATCAGCCAACAGCTTCTGGTACCAAAACAATCACCGTGCCACAACCTGCATTGCCAACACTGAAGCTCCGGGAGCCTTGTGTGGTTCTCGCTGCAGGGCACCAGAGACGATGGGAGGAAGGAGAACCATCCCATCTCTTCTGGAGAAGTGACGAGGTTGGCACCAGCTGTAAGTCCTAATGCCATCCTTTACCCTTCCTTGCACGTTTGCTGTGCCGGGACTGGCAGGTCCCACAACACCCTCCTCCTTCGCATGGCAAGATTCAGTTTTTCCTACATCGCTGAGGAAACCTTGAGAGCTCTGAAGAATAACGCAACCCGGAAAGAAAATAATTTCTCACCTAATTCTCTGGTACATGTCAACCCTTGTTTGATGAAAAACGTTGCAAAAATGAAATTCATATAAAACGTAGAATAAAGTGTCACTTCTGTCATGATATCAGGCACACAACAGTGAGGACATTTTAATGAGATTTTGGGATCCTCTACTACCGACTCCTTAAATATCAAGACTCACGTCACAAATGTGGGCTAGCACAAATATGTAGGTTTCAATTACGTGAAGCAGGACAACACAATCCCGGTTTTACATAAATGAATGTTCCAGTGGTAACAATTTTGCTGGTGGTGCTTGACGCTAGGTACATCCCTTACAATTTTGCTGAAACAGGGGCAAAGGAGGATTCAGTAAAAGCATTTAGACAATACTGGCTGGGGTCCACACCTGCAAATGGACCCAGTGGTGACAGAGTTCACATAAAAACGAAATAGAAAAGCAGTTTTGGTCACCAGAGGAAGACGTCAGGCCTCCATGTCCCCAGCCTGGACATAGTCTTGGACGTGTCCATGTCCCCAGCCTGGACACAGTCGTCTTCTGCTCTGTCCCTGGTCTTGGTCCTGAACGTTCACTGCTGGGCTGAGAATCATAGAATGGTTTAGGTTGGAAAGGACCTTGAAGACCATCGAGTTCCAACCCCCCTGCCATAGGCAGGGACACCTCCCACTAGACCAGGTTGCCCAAGGCCACGTCCAGCCTGGCCTTGAAGAGGGCACCATTGTGTTTCCTTAGCTGGGACAGGCCCTCTTCTGGGGTGGCAAACTGAAAGTCGCACAAGCTGAAGGAGAAATTAAATGTAGAAGAGTACTCTTCACCGTTATGCAATAATAAAGATGTGCACTGCCATCATCGCCATAGATGTCAGCCCCTAATTTTGCTCTGTAAATTTTGCTATAGCAGAGTGCAGTATAATTGGTGTGAGTGAACCTCATCAGATTGTCCAGAGAATTCAGTCTCAGGGACATTTTGCCTGTGACTTATAAATAGGTGAGGGTATGAAGTGAACGTCAAATCGCTCACTTCAGCCAACAGAGGGGCAAGTCCGAGCACGAGCTTATGCACCCACGTAGCATCACATCAGAAAACCCGGTGCTCCTGAAGTCCACTTTCGGTTGTAGATTCTTAAAAGTTGAGTTGTTCCTGGTGTTTAGTTCTCTTGAATAGTCAGAGTAAATTTACTCATTAACCTACGTTTCTGTCCTAGCCTCATTGCATATAAGAAGTTGAAAAATACATCTTGTAACAACTTTCCAGTGAGTTTTACTTGCTTTTTTGCATATATATGGGGAAGTAGCATCCCTCATTGTGTATTTTAAAATATTGTAAGATGATTTTATAGAAGTATTCATATATTGTGTTATATACAATAGCGCTGGATTCTTAAGATGGAATCCAGGGTGCACTTTTTTCCTTTAGGCATATGTTGACAATGTACTGATGTTTGCACTAATTGCAGCAGCCTAGCTCAGCTGCAATTTTCACAAGAGTACATGGAGGGGTAATCAACATTTGCCAGAAAACAATGACTCACTAAAGGAAAGAACCAGCCAAGGATACAGCATGTCCAGACACTGCAGACTGCCCAAGTGATTTTCTTTCAATGCCCGCATATTCAAAATTGGTTTATTTTTTCATTTGGTCAATCTCAACATAATTTATTAGCCTGGAAATTCACCAGCAAAGAACTAACTCTCCAGGGAGTCATTGAACAAGGAATGTAAGAAAAACTTAGTATCTACAAAAAAGAATTAAAACATAAATTGGGAAAAAATCCTACATTTCCTATGCCCTCTTTTTTTTTTTTATGGCAACTCTAATAGGTACACAGGTCGGTGTCTTTCCCTTTTCATTTAAATATCAAGAGATCTCTATCTTTTACATATGAGTCAACAGTTTCCAGCATGGAACTGTCTTCAATATATGCAATGGCCGAATTTCTGTCTTTCCGCTTGAGCCGGGCTGTCCCTCTTCCTCCCATGAAGACCCTGTGGGAGACCCTCCTGTGCTGTTGACGCTCCCCCTGCTGACAGCGTTCCATCAGGAAAATGCATTGCAAGGGCTTGAGGCTTGAGTGGTGAGAAGAAACCATTTAGAGGGAGTTCTCAGAAGAAATAGAAACAGCAGAGGCAATAACGGGTATAAAGAGATGGGGAAATGAGGGACCACAGTGGCAAGAGATCCACAATCACCAACCCGCACGCCCTAGGGGGTTTGCCATTGAAACCTGATCTTTCTTATCAGCAGAGTGGGAGGCTGCAAAAGTTGTGATGGTTTTGAAGTTTATCTTATTTGCATTTGCATTTAAAACATTTTGTTGTTGTTGTTGTTTTTGAAAGAACTTACAGGGAAAACAAGAATTTCTTTGCGGCAAAGAAACTCATATGGGACACAGGAGATCAAGATCACATCCCCGGTGTGTATCAAGCAGATAAAGGAGTGAAACTGGAGGCCAAGTAAGTGTCCAGAGCAACAAGTTAGTAGACATTTTCATGATGATGAGTTTTTATTCCTTTTTTTTTTAATTGAAATAAAAACCTCATTTTTTTGTTAACATTTATATCCTTTTACTGCTGCAGGTTGCATCAGAATCATGTTTTCTCCCTCTCTTCACTCCTCTCCCACCCAAAAAAGAAAAAAGTTTCACTGGAAAACCAGGTGAGCTAGTGAACCTCCAAACCCTTTTTCTTTCTCCCAAAATCTCTGCAAACTAAAGCTTTGCAAAGCCTGCTTTAGTGATTCACAGACAGGGTGGCACCTACCCGTCCCCTGCCATTTGAGGCGTAAAAGAATATGTTACATTACTAAAGGAGTCCAGTAGTGCTGACGAATTTCTTAAGGATCAAACTTTCAGTTCCCATGCTCTTTTAAAAGCTTTAGAAATTACCCAACATTCCCCCTTCTCCTACAGCATTCCCCCCCCATCAGAGGAACCGTACATCCCACCTCCACCGCTGTGTTCGTTCCAGCAAAGTCCTCAGCTACGTGGACGCTCTGTGCTCCTGCCTCGCACTCTGAGCAACGCCTTTGCCTCCCAACACAATCACAGCCTACAGCAAACAAAGCTGTCCTCATCACCTCAAAACTCTCAACAAAGAATGGAACACAACGCTTACTCCAATTAAGCAAAGCTCCCCTGGAAAATTGGGGTTTATCCCCATCTTTGACACAAGGGACTGTGGGCAAGTAAGCGCCCCAAATTTTTCACGGGGGATCATTGTGCTTTTCTTATTTGATAGGTATATCAGAGGTGGGATTTCTCAACTAACTTTAGACATTTGCACTCTAAATATTTATTTGGGGGATAAATGACCCCTCATTCCCCACTGACAATAAAGTAAGTGTAAACTCTCCTACCTTACAGGCATTTATTTCCATTGTGATTTCAACAGTAGGATCTGAATTTCAGCAGTGACCACTCTCAAACACAACTGAAGCCACTCTCAAACACAACCCAAGCCACTCTCCAAACACAACCCAAGCCAATGCTTCTGCGTCACCCAGGCACGAGGCAGTGCAGCACCACTACAGCAGCCCAAGGGATCTTGAGAGCATTTGTAACTGCTGTAAAAGTCCACATGTACCAAAAATCTCGAACGATGCACAATTTATATTTGCAAGCCAAAATTAAATGAGAGCGTGGCTATTGCTTATTTCCTAATAAACCATATATAAACGATAAGGATAAACAGAATTGCTGTTACCCCTAAAATTAACATACTCCACTTTGCATGTTGCGCACCAGTGAGTTCTTATCACTGGCGTGCCTGTGCTCTGCGGTGTCATGCGACGTGGAGACACACCGATTGCCCGCGTGGCACATGAATCCCTTTTGATTAAGTCAGCGACCTTCATCTTGCTGTTTCACAACTATAGAAAGCTTTGTTGCCCGTTTTTGGTTTGTTTTTTTTTAATCTATAGCTAGCTATATTAGCCGTGACCGAAAACTTTACAACAGGAAATATTTTCAGTGAAAGTTGCTGCACATCAGTTTTTGCTGAAGCTTCTTTGAAAACAGTCAAAATCCAAGAGCTCCATCGCCAAAGCAGCACCTGGTCCAGCAACCAGAGCCATCAGTTCAGACCTAGGAGATCCTCGCCCACTGCCCTGCTCCAGAACAGGACAGGACCCAACGGTAACTTGAACCTGAGTCTTTCACATTCCAGCTAAATGCCCAGAAATCTTTGTTTTCCTGCCAGCTCTAATCTGTGTGGAAAGAGACGAAGAGAGAGCACATTAACTGCGTGTGTTTGCAATGAACAGTTTTATATATGGCAGTAAAACTGTGAGAGTTTTAGCTTAGACATACTCGACACAAACAGTCTAGTTTTGCAAACCGTGACTTTTAGAAAAGGGAGAAAATACGGAGCTGTGTCGTTTTTACAGACCGTTCCCCAAATTCAGCATTTAAAAACCTTCGGTGGGAAAGGTAGAATCTGTCTTTTGCTGTCACAATACTCTGCTACCATCACTGAATTTTGTTTAGAGTAATATGGCCCTAATGCCCCCATCTCCTGTAGAATTGCTCAGACTGGTAGTTGATTAGAGCGGGGAGAGGTGCCAGTATTATCTGTGTTAGTGCTCCAGAGGTCATCCTACACTAACAAGACCGCCCCAGTCAGGGGTGACAGAATCCAGCTGTTGCGCCTTCAGCTCCATGAGAAGAATCCACTTAGTGCCCGGGATGTGTCTCAAAAGATTAACTATTCTAACTAGTTACTTTCCACCTCTGCAAAAGTGGCCGGCCCATCATTATTGTCCTCTTTTTAGCCGGGGCCTATGGTATACACGAAACCGTTTACCTCTTTAACCTCATGAACCGTAAGGCGCCAAACGCACATTATTTTCAACGGATAAACCGAAGTTTTCACTTCCCGGGTTCCTGCTTAAAAGTGATCCCACGTACCTCTGCAGCAGGAGGGAGTGCTCCACTTCAAAGAACGGTGCATATGCGTTTTTGTTTTTTTTTTTTTCCCCCGTTAAAGCGGTTTGCTCGCCGTGCCGCGCTCCCCCCGTGGAGCAGCGGGGCGTCCCGAGGCGGGGGGGTGAGGGGCACAGCGTGAGCGCGCCTGCCGGCCTTGCACAGAGCTCTGCTCGGAAGAACAAACCCCCCTTGCTGGAGCCTTAATACTGAAAAACCCTTTAAAAGCTGGAACATTACATTTATCAATCAGCGATGTTCTTTTTTACAGCGCTCCCCCCGTAGCCTGGAACTTTTTCCCGACGAGCGCTTTCTTATACATTATTTTGTGGGGAGTTTTGGTTTGGGTTTTTTTTGTCTTTTTTAACAGGATGCAAAGTCAAGGCGGGTCTTGCTTCCGATCGGCTGTCTGTCGGGCTGGCAGCGTCCGTGGGGATGGCAGCCCTGCTCCGCGGCTACACATGGGTTGCGTGGCCAGCAGAGGGTACCCGAGTTTTCCAATGACTTCACGGACCCGCAGGAAAACATCGGTGAGGTCACAGTGTACCTATTGTTTGGTTCCATTCCCCCTCCACCCCCCCGCGATCGCTCTGGGTCAGGTTTTGGCAGGGCGGCGGGGTTGTTTCGGTTCTTGAGTGTTACATTGGGCAGGACCCGTCTCCAATTTTCTTCCGTTCGAATGATCTCGCCTAACGAGAAAGAAAAGCCCTTTAAAACTCATTTTTATCGCTGAATGTGGTTTAAACACGCAAGGTTTTAATGGCATTAGAGTTCTTCAAAAGTTTTATCACTGTTTCGACTCTTTTAAATAATATGCTTGTGGAATGCTGACCAACGAAAAGGAGAAGAGATTTTCAAAGCTTAAAGGAAAATTTGTGGATCCCATCAGAAGCGAACCTGAGGATGCGAGAAAAGCCTCTGTTTTTCAGCAGCCGTTCTCATTCGCAAATTCATGGGAAGTCCTATTTCAGAAAGAGGTTCTATTTCTTTTTATCAGTATTTTGATTCTGCTGATAAAGCTGATGCTTAAGATATGAACCTGGCACAAATTCCTTGATTTATTGCCTGGTGATAACAGCAGTAAAGTGAATGCAAAAACACAGATATGCATTCCCTTCAGCTTGCTCCTGAAGTGAAATAAGCATATGAAGCACAGTGGAAATGCCACAGGAAGGTTTTTTTCCAAGGTTTGGGGTTTTTTTTCCTGTTTATTACATTAAAAATCCAGCGTCTTGCCCGCAAAGTTTTCCCCAGAACCTATTTCAGCGGCTGGAGATGGAGTGGGATTATGACACCGCAAGAACCGAGGAAGTGAAATTTGAGCAAATAAGACCGGATGACATCTTCAGTTATTCAGTGATTTTAGTGACATAAGGGATCGTGCCATCACGTAGTTGGAGTTCTTACATAACAGAAACCATGGAATTTCACCCTGTAATTCCTGTACTGTGTCCAATAAAAATATGGTTGAATTACAGCGTAGTATTTAGAAAGGCATCTGGTCTTGATTTTAGGAGTCCGGGTAAAATGTTTGCTCCTAATGCTCCGGTCATTCTAAAATGGGATGGGCGCCCAATTCCCTTGGGCTTTTCCTATTTTAGGTGCCTTTTTAAAAAAATGGCTGCCACGACGGAACCATACCAATATACAACCTACTTCTACCTTAATGTTGCTTACAGTGGTTTTTACAGAGGGGGAAAACAACATGAGGCTACTGAAGAGCTTACTGTTTATTTAGGCGTTATCTGAGGTCTTCAGCTCTCATTTATCCTTTCCAAATGCTATTATTCACTAGAAGACATAGCTACGAATTTCTTGCAGGTGTAGGTGGTTGACTAATGCAATGTGAAAAATAAAAGGCATCCAAATCAGAAAAATGCTGAAATACACCCTTAACATTTATAAGTGAAAAATAATGATTGAAAATAGATTAATGGAAGACTAAATTCTGCCTCTGTAGCACTCTTGTTTTGAAATCAGTAGTGTAACTTCTCTCCCTCTACATAGTTCCCAGTGATGTTTCTGCAGCCTTTGGTATAAATTCTTGAGACACTTTCCAGAGCTGTAGTTGACCGCGCATATGTGATCAACAAACAACATCTATGAAAACAATCTGTCTTAACGCTGAGGCTGGGAGAGGACAAGGTGATATGTGAAGGGATCTAATATCCTTTCTTATCTGCAGCGTCAGGCTGGATGACGTCGTGTTGAGAAGCATACACGCACTCTGTGGGCTACAGAGTCATCTTTAAACATTACTCAGGTAGGGAAAACCTTCTGTTTACCAACCAGGTAGGGAACTCCTCCAGGCACTGTCTTTGCCAAGTGCCTCCTGTCTGTAGGTACGAAGAAGAGGGTGATGCATGAGAGGTATTGCCATCAACGTTCCCATTTAACTTCCCCTTGGTCAGAGGTGTAAGGAAAGAACACAGCTGAAGCAAGAAAATATCTGCAGTAATGTACACTTGAAGGACAAAAGGTGAAAGGGCTTTTTCCCGTGAAGTGAAGTTGAGGTGAAGGCACAGCTGGAGGACTAACCAAAGCAGGGTGGGAGGAATAAAGCACGGCGCCTACTCTGAGGGATTCCAGGGACGGAGGCTGCAGTTCAGTAGCTGTAGCATTTATTTTGGACACCGAAACACATGTCGTCCTCTGGTCCTTCATCATCTTTTGCTGAGATGGCCTCACCCTCTTGCTCATGACGGTGTGATGGGCGTGCAACCAGGTCTGCAGCCAGCGGAGGAGCAGGGGTACGAGCCGGGGTGTGCTGCCACGCGTGCCTGCACCAAAGCTCTCCAGTCCACCTTCCAGATATGGTCTGAAGTTACCACTGAACTAAAAGAGGTCAAACATAAGTTTCCTAGAGGAGCGTGGGCATCTCACAGAAGGGTACCAGCACACACCTGCGGGCAGCGAGGGAGGTGACAACGCCTGAAACAGCTTCAGGTGTTTGTTTGCTGAACGTGAGTCAGAGCCCTTCCCCTCCTTGTGCTTGAATTCTCCACCTTCAATCGCACGTAACGAGGACAACCTTTGAGGAGAATTATTATGCCAAAGAGCAGGAGATCCTCAGATCACACAGTAATTGCACCCTTTAAGTCCTTATTTAATTAAAAAGCAGCACAAGAGGAAACAAAATGATGAACGTGGAGGAGACGAGCGGAGGAAACAGGTGAGGTTTAGCAAAATTGTTGGAGTACCGACTCTCAGAATGAGAAAAGAGAGTTAATACGTCACTTAATACGGGGCACATTCAAAATTGTAGAGGAAAAAATAAAGAATGGATGATGTGTTTTTGGGTAAAAATTAGTAGGGACAAGGAAAACACAAGTCTGCACAAAAAGTAATATGGACACGTAAATCATAGATGAAAGTAGAAAATATCAATATGTAAAAAAAGTTTCTAAAAGGTCCCTACGCACAAAAAACCAAATTGTATATATCCTAACTGTCCTTCAAAATGGGATAAAAACTGGTTTTTCTGTTACTTATTGATGTTTTTGAGGATTTGTTCAGTTATTTTCATGAGGAATCGCTAGAGAATGCTGTCACCATTTAACCAGAAGAAAGAATAGAAGATTGTTTACTTTCTTAAGACCGGTAGGAAAGCAACAGGTTAAACTGGAAAATAAGACAGCCTAAAATGTTAGCTCAACAAAAGCCATCAGATATCGTTTATGGATTGCAGTGGGGTTTTGTTATTATTTTTTTAATTGTTCCTGCATTACTCGTGGGCATGTGACTGCGCTGTTATGTTGTCAGGCTTCTGATAATGGGAAGGACTGTTTGTTTAGACTGTGTAGCTCTTCACTTTAATTCACTCTGGCTCCAGCGTGACATGTTAAAGCTACTATCAATGGAAAATCCAAATTTCCCAGAAAGACTTAAAAGAGCAACCTCAGTGAACTGAAATTATCTCCTCTTAAAGCTAATTACCTTAGTATACTTAAGAAAGTAGTGCTATAGGAAATCTGTTTCTTTAGACTCTCTTCTGTTTCATTCAATGCCTCAGGTCAATATGAATAATTATTGTTTGCTTTTATTGCACTTTTTTCATTATTCATTTGCATGCCTGTGAAACGACATAAAACTGAAATAATCCAACAAATTAAGAGTAATTTTTTGAGACAGGCATTCATAATTAAAAAACAAACAGAAAATATTTTCACCTCTCAGTTTATTTTATTAAAAAGAAAATACTGTGAGGTTTCCATTTAATAGGAAGCTTTAAAGCATTAATGAGTCTCCCAGGGCAGTTATTGCAAGTAAATATGGAATGCTTCCAAAATTAAATACATTCGACCATTTTCTGTTACCTGAGGGCTGGATTTTGGAAAAAATACGCATCAAAGGCTGATTGCTGATGAGAGCAATGCGTGATTCTGCAGTCTATGTCTTCTTCTCTCAAGAGAGTCCGCTTAATACCACCAGCAGGTGTGGCGGGGCGGCACTTTGCCCCCATCCCCAAGAACGGGCTGAGAGTAGATTCTTTATTTTCACTGACCCGACTGCAATTCTGGCAATCCTTTTAAAGCCCCACGTCCCGAGGATTTTATGACCTCGCAGGAGCTGTCTTTTCTAAGGGCCAACCTGGGAGACAACTCAAGAGGTTCTCTTATGCTGAAGCCTGCCGACTTTACTCTGGGCTACGCGCTGCCGAATCCTGGGGTAGAGGTGAGAAAGAAAGATGAGGAGGGTGTGCAGGGCGAGACCATAGAATCATAGAATGGTTTAGATTGGAAAGGACCTTGAAGCTCATCGAGTTCCAACCCCCCTGCCATAGGCAGGGACACCTCCCACCACACCAGGCTGCCCAAGGCCACCTCCAGCCTGGCCTTGAACACCTCCAGGGATGGGGCCTCAACAACCTCTCTGGGCAACCTGGGACAGTGCCTCACCACCCTCACAGTGAAAAACTTCTTCCTCATGTTCAATCTAAACCTGCCCTCTTCCAGTTTGAAGCCATTCCCCCTCGTCCTATCACTCCATGCCCCAGGAAAAAGTCCTTCCCCAGCTCTCCTGGAGCCCCTTTAGGGACTGGAAGGCCGCAAGAAGATCTCCCCAGAGCCTTCTTTTCTCCAGGCTGAACAGCCCCAATTCTCTCAGCCTCTCGCTTACCGCAGCTCGCTGTCACCCTCTGCCAGTCATATATCCCACTTCCGTTTATTCCGATATAAATCAGGCACTGGTTTCCCAGATCCTGTTAAGAGAGTTGTTCCCCTATTAGCAGGATTTGATTCAGCTCACCGTTTTGCATGACTCGGCCATTCGGACTGCCATTGTGTTCATCCTTCTCTCCGTATGTGTTATCGAGACACTGTCGAATGCCCTTTCTCCCACCCACCTCGTACTCATTTCGTTTTAGCAGTTGCATGCAAACAGCTGAGACATGAAAATAAATCGGGAATTCTACAGAAAAGTCCATTTCTTTGAAATGAATGAACAATAAGGTCAGTATTCCCACACTTTTTCTAATCCTGGATTATCCACACGGAAAATAACCGCGACTCTCTGAAGTTGACTATTTACTCCAGGCCAAGAAAAAATAACGCCAAAGTTTTAAAACAAGTTTTTTTAGATGCTGTTTTCTTTGCTATTGTCATGGAAATGAAGAAAAACACTGCCACGGCAAATAAAACTTAAATCAGAGCACAGACCTTTTTCCTGCAAGCAACCATAGTCACTCATATATCGCCTCTCCCTGCCTTTTCTCCAGGTGCCCCACTATCATTTGTCTTGGAAATTTGGAAAAAGACTAATTTGGAAAAAGATTAATTTGGAAAAAGATTAATTTTGGGCAAAGAAGAAGCAAAACGAAATCTCTGAATATCATGATAATTTTAGTAATCTTTCCAGTAACATCGTTCCTTATCCCAGACCTCACTTCCCTCTTTCTACACAGGGCTATTGGCTACCTCGCAAGCACCTCGCCACGCTGGGCATCTCTCCTCTAGAGCAGCTAGTTTCGCAATATTTTCCTCCTAAAGGTCAGCACTGATGTTCTGGGAAAAAAAAAAGAAAAAAAGAGGAAATAAATTTGGCTTAGAAAGACTGCTGTGGAATAAGACATCTAGGAGAAAAGTGTTTTTTTTTAATATCTGTGCTGTTTTTCAGAGGTAGGCTAAAGATCTGCAGCCAGATAGTTGCAGCTCACCCTAAGCTCTTGTTATTTTAGCTCTGACTACACAGGATGTTCTACACAGCCAAAAAATCTCTTAAGGAAAGGAAAAAAGTCTTCCTGAACTCCTGGCTGCGATGTCGTCTTGCAAAAAGGACTATCACTGTTAATTGTATAGCAAAACAATTCCCTTATCAGTGTCACCTTTTGGTTCTACTCTTGTCTTTTTGCTTTAGGGCTGAGAATGACACATCCCGATACGCTGTATTGAGTGTGCTTTTTAGTAGCATGGTACTGGAGAAACCGCTCGATTCCCTGTGCCTTTTGTAATGAGAGCTACGTAGTTTTTAACCTTATGTAGCCGTGAAAACAATGATAATAATTTGCTTTAAACTCTTGTTTGTATTTCATCCCAAGAGCGTTTAATGATCAGCTTAACAGATTTTGTAAGATTTTCTTTTTAGATGGAGAACAGTCACCTTTTTGAACAGGACCAAAAAAGCAACTTATACGAACAAGAATCGAAACATCTTGCACCGTAAGAAAAGTGTAGAGCACCAGAAAGTTTAGAAGTTCTCTTCAAAGAGATGGTCCAGAAATGAGATATGCAGCCTCAGCTGCTCCCTGTTGCTTGGGTGGAGGAGCCCAAAATCTCACGTGTAACCAGTGTACATTAATGTGCCCAGTATTCCACACTTATTTTTGCTAATTTACATCCATTAGATAAACCCAGTGCTCTTTTAGCAAACCTGCAAAAAAATCCTGCAGCAAATCCACATTTCTTCAGCAAAAAAAAAAAACAACCAATACCAGACTAGACCAGAGTAATGTATTTATGTGAATACAGCTTGGTTTTAGCATTTTAATATATTTTTTAAAAAAATCGTGGATGTACATACTTAAACAATATAGTATGTGTTCTCATGAGCCAGGGAAAAATGAAGCAGGACATAAGATTGCTAACAGTTATTGGAAGTAAGAATCCAGTGGAGTTTAGCAGATTTGAGGTTACAGGTGTCAGGAATCAGATATATGCAGATATACAGATTCTCGACAGGACTCTGAAGGTTTATTCCTTTTTCTTTTTCTTTCTTCTTAAAGAAAATCTGGGGTATTCTGCATAAGTTTTGTACGTTTTGAGACTGCTTTCCCATGTGTTTAGACACCAGGGTAGGAAGCTTTTATAAACCAAAAAAGAAAGAGCAAGGGAAGGACAGATGGGACTTCAAATCTGAAGTAACGCTGAAGCAAGTGGTGGCTGGCGACATCTGAAAGTGAGAGGACTGTTGACTGTCATCAAGCAAGTTGCCGAAATTTTAGACAGACCAAGAAACATGTTCATTCAATTCCTTGGGGGTTTTTGTGACTAATTAAAATGTGGTTTATTGCATGTTTTGACATCCTTTTGATTTGCAGCTCGGGTATACCTGGGCTGAAGACCTCAGTAACGTAGGGAAAGACCTTAGCACACGATTCTGTCANGCCTCACCACCCTCAAAGTGAAAAATTTCACTTTTTCCTTAAAGTGAAAAATTTAGTCACAGCATACAGTCATTTGCCGTCTTCCAAGCTTGGAAAAAACCCCAGCAGCTTCTCAGTTCTTTACGAATTCTTTTGATCCCTTTCGACAAAGAAGCACGGAGACCACCAAAGCCAGCGGGGTTGCAGCCCGTGTGCTCCGAACTGCCCGATCTTCAGCACTTGGTGAGAGTGAATGTTTGTAGCCTCCGCGGTATCAGTGCTGTCCGGGTTGGAAGCCATATCTTTAAGCCTTCTTCAGCTGCACGTCCTGGTATGAGGATAGGTGCGAAGGCAAACTGATGGCTCTTTCCACCCACATTTTTAACCACACTCTCCTTCCTATAAGAGCTGACGTGCCCAAAGTGCCGAGGGATGTCCTGCTGGGCAACTGCCCATCCCTGAGCTCTCCAGTGACCTTTTGCAGCATGTTCAGTATCCATTTTATCCAACTTCTGGATGCTTTTTGGCCTGCTTAACCTACCCTGTCCCGCGCTGCCAGGGTATAGAAACTCAGAGTTTCCAGTCCACACCTGAAGTTCCCATCCTCCACTTTTTCTTTCTCAGGATTGAACAAAGTCAGGATAAAGCCTGTGGACCTCAGTTCATTAGCCTCACTTTCCCCCTGACGTTCCCTGGTATCCTTTCCATTATCTGACTCAATCTGATGATTTAACCATTATTAACCTTCCTCGGAAGCTGTGTTGACNAGGGCAAATTCACTCAAGTGTTGGTGTCTTACTTTGAGCTAATGTACCCGACGCTGTAATTCTGAAGGTTCTTAGATGGGGGTGAGAAAACAACAGCGACATTCTGGTGCAATCTCTGGTTAGTCTGGGACTGATCTCTTGGAGGAAGACTGGATTTCTGTTGTGCGGACGTTTGCGGTCGGAGCTGAGGGAAGGGCAGGCTTCCAGAAACGGGAAAGTCTGAGAACAGCTGGAATATGGTTCCACAGATGCTGCGACAGCATCCAGAAATATCTGCGGCATGACAGAAACGGTGGAGGGGTGACGAGGCAATATTATGCACAGCTATTACAGCCTTTTCTTTTGCTCCGCCTCACCTTAACTCCTTGCTGAGGCAGCGCCTGGGCTTCTGTTGCTTTACAGTATTTCAAAAAGGAAAACACAGGATTAGACCTCAACAGTGCCGTAAAGAGATCTCTGAAGAACATCTTGCAGTCAGCACACAGGAAACATTTAAAAATATAAACTTTGTAAGTACTATTTAAAATGACTCTAATTAAAACATTCTGGAGGCTAGACTTACTAGTACCCGTTTTTTAAAATGTTGTACTGATGTTTGATATTTAAATTTAAATGCATAGTTGAGCATAACGAACACATTCCTGTATGCTTAATTGACATAGTCCTGCCCAATCAATTCAGATTGCTCATTCCCCAGTCTCATGGAGTAGTCATAGAATCATAGAATGGTTTAGGTTGGAAAGGACCTTGAAGATCATCGAGTTCCAACCCCCCTGCCATAGGCAGGGACAAATTTAACTCTTCATTGTTCATGAAAGAATGGACCAATATTCCATCTGGCTATTCAGATTTGGAGCTTTCTGCTGAAACAGAGAAGCTTTAATTTTGGCTAGGTCCTTCCCCTGTGCTTGTGTCAAATTTACTCCCAGTCATTGATACTGGGATACTAATCTGAAGCTATTCAGTTATTTCCAATATTTATAAAAATCTAATGATTTGCAGAACTTTTGTTCTACTACCAAAATAAAAAATTTACCCAGTCAAAAAAAAAAACACAAAAAAAACCAAGGAAAGAGAACATCGGCCAGCAGAGAAACAGTTAAATGAAATACAGTTAAATGGAATAAAAGGTGTGCTGCTGAAGGGTGTAAACGCCATAACCTGATGGAAATTCAGTTTGGTAGGTGTTACACAAACCTCCCAACAAGTCCGTTGTGTTGCTCTAAGACACTGCCTAAGTTCTCATTAAAAGATTTGGCCTTGGTCTTTAAGGTCCGATCCCGAGAGGCTGTTCGATTCCAGACGCCGATGCGGAGTCTAGCCTGCATCGACTCCATACCTGTAGCGATTTCCAGGAAAAGAAACCTGATTTCAGAATTTTCAGCATCTGAAAATCGCATAGCAGTGAATAGAGAAAAGAGGGGAGAGAGTGCAGTGCGCAGCGTTCAGAGCTGCTTTGCTGGGAAGACAGACGAACCCCTCGATGACCCTCACCTCCGCGGCCAGTGTTGTCCGACAGCCTAACTGGTGGTCACACCTCGCCGTGCGTCCCACCCATGGTTTTGGAAAAGTCTGGAGTGTGGAAGTGGGCTGGGGGACAGCGAGGTGCCACCGCACCAAGTTTCGCGGGAAAGGCTTCAGAGGAGGCAGCTGGGATTTTACACGCTGTGCAGCGCAGGCTTCGGACACCAACAGCTTCATGCCCCAAGTAAAATTGGTTAAAGACAACATAAAAAAGACCAGTCTGGAAAGAGGGGAATCAGAGAATCAGAGAATGGTTGAGGTTGGAAAGGACCTTGAAGACCATCGAGTTCCAACCCCCCTGCCATAGGCAGGGACACCTCCCACCACACCAGGCTGCCCAAGGCCTTATTACTNGGCAAAACTCCTTTGGGGTTGGGGTGGCAGAGCAGTGGCACAGGCTGCCCAGGGGGGTGGGGGAGTCCCCTTCTCTGGAGGTTTTCAAGCCCCGCCTGGATGCAGTGCTGAGTGCTGTGCTCTGGGCAATCCTGCTTTGGCAGGGGAGTGGGGCTAGATGATCTCTAGAGGTCCCTTCCAACTCTGAAAATTCCATGATTCCATGAAAACACTGGTCTCAAATTGCAACAACGGCATCTCAGCCACCGCTGGGAACCAGGAGGAGGCACTTATGGGAACGACCTCCCTTACCTGCCATCTGCACGAGAGCCCGCTGTACCTGCACCAGCTGTGGATGCGGCCGCGCTGTAATTTCAAGCGTAAAAGGCATCTTATTTTTCTGTCAGGAGTCGGGACTCCCCAGTGTACACTAATCTGTAAAACGCTTTGTTGCTACAAGGTCCAATTGTAGGCGCACATATGTCAGCCTTCACCGAGGCTCGCTGAGGCGTTGTCAGGCAGATGTTGTTTTGCCAGGTGTGCTTTTGTAGAGCTTACAGCTGGATAACTTCCCTCCAGAGGGGATTTTTAAATTGGAGATGGGCAAACCTCAAAAGGTTTAGAAGGTCAATTAAATAAGCATCTAAACGTCTGGATGCTTACCTGAAGCAAATCAACATATTAAATTTGCAGATAATTTTAAATCTGATTTTTGCAAGCTCTGTGTCAGTTGTGCATAAAGCTTCAGGTCGGTTTTATTTTAGCCAAATCATTTGCCTAGTCCCTAGTTTAAAGCCTTGTGGACCATATTGCATTTGATTTGGACTAGGTGGAAAATCTCCCTTTATTTTGGATAAAAAAGGAAGCTCTGAGCTATGCAGCTCACAAAATACGTCTAATGCAAAAAGCAGAAACTCTGTATAGAAAGAAGGCTTTAACTTGTCCGTGTATTTCGATAGGAGAAATAGGACATTGCTACCGATACCAGTGGTTAAAAAGTCACTTTTTCATTCTTTTGTGACAGAACGCTAAATTTGTAATTTGGGGGAGCTCAATAAAATGCCCCACTTTTCTGCTGTAAAACATTAACCTAGACAGAGAAGCAACCAAGTTTTTGATAGACCATAACTTTCACTTGGGCTATATGGAAGATTGGATGTTGTTTGCTGCAGAAACTTTTCCTTTTGCTTTTCCACCACAAAACAAATATAATCCTTCCTGTTTCACGTGGTAAACATTTCCGAATACTCGACAGATTGTAAGTGATTTTTCCCAGGCAATAATAAAGGTTTGACCTGATGACTGGAATTGAGGGAATAATTTGTAATGGATAATTCATTAAATAGGTATGGCTTATTTCTTCGTCTAAAAATGTCCCCCCAGAGGAAACAAAAAGAGGTGATGGAATTTTCTATCAAGGTTAATAGAAAATTCTTTTCAAGTCAATGGAATGACTCAAAATAATTCTCTCCAATTATTAGTTATTTATGAGACTGTGTTGGTAACATCTGACACTATTGCATCATGGTCAATCATCCAAAAGCTTTTAAAATAAATCCAGCATTGTAGCTGGATTTTTTTTTTCCCTGTAAATAATTTTTTTTTTCCTGCAAGAAGAGATATTTCACAAAAGTATATGAGAATTTCACACAAAAATATTCTAATTGCCAGAATTACTTATTGTGATGTGCTAGCAAATATTTGCAGAATATTTTTGTGGAATGGAAGCAATTCAGCTGGAACCGTAATAGAGAACCATAATTGGCTTCATCAGAATGAGTAAAAATACAATGATTTCTACTAGACATGAAAAGTCATTAGAAGAAAACAATCTGGAAACAATACAAATGTGCAAACAGGAATTACACATTTCTATGTACTTTTGGTTACGTTCATGCCTTTTCAGTAGGTCCTAAAGAGACATTGTAGGACAACCTCTATTTTGCTACCCAATTTCTCAAAGATCTCAATGCTTCTACCTTTCATTAGCCTCTTGTCCCCCAGGTCCCCAGTAGCCAATTTGGCCTAAACCACGACACCTCTATTTACCATATTATTTGTGTATAGATGACCAAGAACTCTGTAGACACTTCTCATCTGACATATATACTGCATTGTCTATTTCATCATCCGGTATATTAGTACTGAAAGAAATACGAAATATAGAATCATTTAGGTTGGAAAAGACCTTTTAAGATCATCAAGTCCAACCATCAACCTAACACTGCCAAACCCACTACTAAACCACATCCTAAGCACAACTTCTACCCATCTTTTAAATTCCTCCAGGGATGGCGACTCCACCACTTCCCTGGGCAGCCTCTTCCAATACTTGACAGCTCTTTCGGTGAAGAAATGTCTCCTAATCTCCCATCTAAACCTCCCCTGGCGCAACTTGAGGCCATTGCCTCTTGTCCTATCGCCTGTTCCTTGGGAGCAGAGACCGACCCCCCCTCACTATCTTTCAGCTCTCCTTTCAGGGAGCTGTCGAGAGCGAGAAGGTCTTCCCTCAGAATATGTATAAGACTAAATCAGAAAAGGCAGAAGGGCTGTGAAAAAGACAGTTAAATCCCAAGAACCACTTTGCTATCAGATGAGAACGTATGTCCAAAAGCAGCTAATGTACTGTGTGGTCCTGAGGACACGATGAGCTCATCGCTGACACTAATACCTCGGAGATGCCATCACATTGGTCAGCCTTCAGCAAGCAAGATGCTTTTATAGGTTCTGTTTGTATGTTAATTGGCTTGCATTAATTCATGTATTGTCTATCCTAACATTAGGCTTCTGTTAAGCAGCCTAGATAGGTCTCCACAAGAATTTCAAAGGAGATTACAATTAATGCCTCATCCAGGAGGTCAAGAGAAATATCTTTTCCTCTCCTAAATGGCTCTTTTCCTCTTCTGATGGCTCTGCAAGGACTCCTTACTGCCTTTCTTGCAAAAGCTCCGTGCAAGAAAGAGCATAAGGAGGTGAAGAGGATGTTTCAGCAGCTAATACACAGAAACATCTGAGAATGCTTTTGCAGCCAGCCAATATTCTGAAGAAATCCTCGTTCAGAAAATTATTTGATAAGATTCGCTTCCTGAATTAACTGAATTGCCTTAAAATAGATCAGCTACAGTAAGCCTACGTTCAACAGTTTGCAAAACACGTCGAAAGCCGGGTTGGCCGGGTCTGCATCTCAAATTTATAATAAATTCCAAACCAGGTGAGCATCAAATGGTTTTATGTTTTGTCACCAACACTGTGTGCAGCTGTGGTCATTCCTGATTAATCGGAAGGTGAGGTTTGGGAGTATGTTCAATTACCTGCATGTGATTCAGATATTTCACTGCCCACACTGGTGTTATCTCACTTTTTTTTTTCTGTTATTCCCAGAAACATCAGTAATGAACCATAATTCTTGGTAGGCGAAATACTGTTCATGTTTTAAGGTCAGGGTCTCATAGTGCTGTCGAGAAGACTAAAAAAGGGTTATACTTTCCTGTAGAATAAATGTGTTATGATCAGTTGAGAGAAATGGATACTCTTATCCATAAAAAGGTCTCGATAATTTTCTCAGTCGTGGTCTTATTAGTTCTGGTCCATTAAAACTTCCTCTTCCACAGGATAGTTTCTGAATCCAGTGATGAAATGGCTTGTCCATAGCAAAGTCTTTCCTAGAACTTCAGGTCAAGTTCTCTTTCATTAACTACATTTTGCCACAAAGTTAAGGCCATTCATGGAAAAAAATAAATATAGATAACTAGATAGATATAAAAGCACAGTTGTTATGATAGGTGATGGACAGACAATTGTGGAAAACAACATGCTTGTGTTCTTCTACTGAAAAAAAAATGCACCAATTGTATTTGCTTCCTTTACATAATAAAATATTGTTTGTTCTTTTCGGAGCTCGCCTTTATTTTTAAATGAAAAGTGAACTTTAAGATAAGGCTATATTTTCAAACATAAAAGGGTTTCCCTTATCTCACTTCCTGACACTCTGCTTTAGCTGTCTTTTCTTTAAAAAAAATCATTTGACCTTTTAAATGGCTAGAATTGGAGATAAAACCTCACGGAGCCCTGTGGAGCTGACAGACAACTGATCAAATAATTTTCAGCTGCTCTATCTGTATCTTAACGTAGTGAGATGTACAAAAAAGCCACGTTTGAACAGCATCAGTCGGCTTTCTGTCATTTATGCGCAAAAGTTTCTGATGGTCACAGAAGTCCTTGGTAAAACCAACTGACTTGTAAAAGAATATCTTTTTTTTTTCCTGTTGCTTGGGATTTTCACTTTGATAATGTCATAAAAGCTACGGAAAATCACGATCTTTTTTCAGAATGATATGAAAAAAACCCCAAAACAAAACATGGGAAGATAACTCATTAACTTAGAAATTAGCTCAACCACAAATCAGTGTGCACCTGCTAAAATAATTTTCTCTTTCTGCTATTTTCCATATAATACTCCTTTACTGTGTAATGCGGCGTAGGTAAATCAGCTATCTTTTAAGTAGACCTGATGGCAATTAAACTTGATGAATAGCTGCTGCGATTCCAAGGTATTAGCGTTTGCTTCTTTCGACCTTGCTATTAATATGAATTTTCAGCCCAAACGCAATGTTGCGAGATGTCATGGAATCTGAAGACAGCCAGAAGATGTTTAAGAAGACAAAATGAGAGTAAAGGTCGTAGATATCCTTTTAAAAAGTTGAATAAAAATGAATCGAAGGCCAGGGGGATCAGACAGAAGAGCTTCATCTTCTCTTTAACCAGAATTGGGGGTTAGTCTTTGTCGAGCAGCGATAAAAAGGATTAGATAGGCGGGCAAGTGCGGCCAAGATGATTCAGGTCTTCCTCTTGTGACAGATTCCTGGGATTTATGTTGCACGCAAAATTTTTGCTCAGATGAACTTCATTAAAAACGCAGCCCTACAGTTTAGTCGCGTCAGATAGACGCGGTACAGGTTGAAATGTCCGGCACTAAAGAGCGCAGACCGCTCGGGCTCCGGGCACCGGGGCAGCTGCCTGTTCTTCTCCCTCTACCCAACCTCCAAAGACGTTTAAAGGAAACACCTTGAGACTTGTGTGGATTTTTATTAACCCTGCGCCGTGAATTGATGGGGTGCCGGTGAAAAACAAACACCGGCAGAGAAAACATGAGGTCTGCTTCGCACAAGAGCTCTTTATTGACAGTTTATGACATCGACTTGGAGTGGCCCGATATTGCTCCTGTGACCTCGGCCTCCCAAAACTCACAGGCGTTCTGAGACTTTGTTCACGCCGTGAGGGCCTTGTCACTGCGACTTTCTCCTCAGTGGAGTTCTCAGAATTAATTGGCAGCACTGGAGACAATTACACGGGCTTTTTGCCATCTCTTGACCTAAATTTCAGCCAGCTTCCCTTTCCTAATCTACACACTGATTTTGCTCGGGATTGTGCCAAATTACACACGGCAGATTAGTCGTGGGGTCTGCAGTTAACTAAAACTGCGAGCTGGCACCAAAATTCCGCACCCATATTGGCCCAAATTCAAAATAGGTTGCAGAAGAGGAAAGGACATCTTTAGCCTTCACACCCCACACCCCCCCCAAGGATAAGGGAGAGTATTACAAGCAATAAAGCTCCTAATTCTTATTTCTACAGCTCTTGAACTCCTTTGGTTTTATGTCAGCTTGCTATTAAATACTAAATTAATGGCTAATCAGTTGAAAGTCTACGTGTGCATATCTTTTAGAGGAAAAATAAGTCCAGTTGGTTTTGTTACCTATATGAGTACTAAATTTGTTAGCCAAGGTATCTCCCTTGATCCCAGTGCCCCTTTCTGTATTAAGTTCTGATCATTTTTTGCAGTACCTTTCTTTTGTATTTTCTTTCGCCTTAAACAAAACTTTCAAGAAAGAGCACACAGAAAAAAAACCCAAGATTTTGGCGATATGCGATAAAGCCAAGAGTGGGCAAAACGTAAAAGATCAAAAGGAAAATTAAACTTGCTTCAAAAGAAATCCAGCGTTACTACTAGAGCTCACATTGTCGAACACTACTCATTAAAACAAGATTGAACAGAGCAGTAAAATAGATAATACTCGCAAAGTTACAGAATCACAGAATGGTCAGGGTTGGAAGGGACCTCTGGAGATCATCTAGTCCAACCCCCCTGCCAGAGCAGGGGCACCTCCAGCAGTGGCACAGGACGGCGTCCAGGCGGGTTTGGAATGGCTCCAGAGGGGGAGACTCCCCCACCTCTCTGGGCAGCCTGTGCCAGTGCTCTGCCACCCTCAAGGTAAAGAAGTTCCTCCTCATGTTAAGATGGAACTTCCTATGTTCAAGCTTGTGCCCATTACCCCTCGTCCTATCAATGGGCACCGCTGAAAAAAGACTGCTCCCATCCCCCTGGCATCCTCCCTTTAAGTATTTGTAAGCATTGATAAGATCTCCCCTCAGTCTTCTTTTCTCTAGACTAGAGAGACCCAAGTCTCTAAGCCTTTCCTCATATGAGAGATGTTCTAATCCCCTCATCATCTTCGTAGCCCTACCCTAGTTCTAGGGGTAATTTTTCTGAGCGATCAAGTTCTTCAAGTGCTTGCAGAGATTGAGGGCCCGCGGGAAAAGTCTGTTTTCCTCACCAGAGTCCCGCTAATGCGTCTTGCCAAATCTGCCTTGAGAACGAGAACAGGAAACCCCCTCCCAGCAGCCGCAGCGGTAGATTCCTCAGCGTGGGCTTTGACCCACAACCAGCACTTTGCTTTTCTGGGCCACGGGCAACGTTTTGCCTCTTTTCAAAAAGTTCCCAAATGCGTAAGTTTGACAATGGACCTCATATACCTGTCATTCAAAAGAACCTACAATGTACAGAATGTCAACCAAGCTGTTGAAATGTGGTGACCAAGACAGGACAGTCAGTGGAGGACCAAAACAAGACAGTCAGTGGAGAACCAAGACCTTTTGAAGCATCAATTTCTGCTTAATAATAAGCCCACACAAACTTCTGCATTCCTCACTCCCTTTTTTCTTACCTTCATCCCTCACATTACAATATTAGCGATACAATACATTATTTAAAATTGGTGGGTAGATATATGGTTGTTAGAACAACCAGAAACCACCTCTCAGACTATTCTGTGAAGCGATGAAGTAAATGAAGGTAGTACTGGGTACACCACCTATGGTCCGTGTAGCTGGTCTCCAAAAGCCACCTACCTAAAAAAGATGATGAAAATGAAGGCAGCTTCAAAAACTGCTTATTTTTTAGTTAAGAACCAGAAGTCATTTCTGTATCTATAGTCACACCGAATAGTTTGTTCCTCCACCAACAGGTCAAACCTCTCCACAAACCACGGACTTTTTCAGCATTTGTAACATCCTTTGGCAAAGACTTCCGCAGCTGAAACATCGAACTGCACAAAGAACCTCTTCTCCTTCTGTTTGCTTTGATGTCCCTTAGTTCCAATATTCAAAGAAATAGCAAACAACTTCTCTACGCTAGTTACAATTTTATTGGGCTCTTTCATGTTCTGCCTCCCCCATTCTCTTTCTTTCCCAAAAGTTTTTTTCTTTCTTTCTAAGAAAGTCTTTTCTTGCTTTGAGTCAATCCTGTCACCACTCTCTGAGTGTTTTCCAGATCTGCTCTATCTTTCTTTGAGATTCCAGGTGTCAGCTGGATTTATACAGTACCATAATGAAGTAGAGGATGAACTGATCAGCGCAGAGCTCTTTATTCACGGTGTCCTTCGAAATGTGGGAAAACTCTGCCACAATGCCAACGCATAGAATCATAGAATCATAGAATCATAGAATGGTTTAGGTTGGAAAGGACCTTGAAGATCATCGAGTTCCAACCCCCCCTGCCATAGGCAGGGGCACCTCCCACTAGACCAGGTTGCCCAAGGCCATTCCAAGTACATTCCAAAGAGCTACAGTGGTGACGTTGCAAACAAAACACCAAGTCCAGGTTTTCACGTGTAGGTTGGCTTTTTTGTTGTCGGGTTTTTTTTAAACCTTAATATGCGTAGTTATTTCCTTTGGAGGTACAGAGTACCAAATTTAAACAAACAACTTTGAAATAGCAGTAACTGACTATGAACCATTCTGGTTTGGAGATTGACAAAGTGCATACTTGAATGGTACTCAGGACTAGTCTGAAAAAAAAAAAAAAAGATTTTGGTCATATGAGGGAATTATACAACTTTTATAAATCTTCCATAACACTTAAATCTTTTTTTTTTTTTTTTTTTTTAATCTTGCCATTAGCTTCTGAATGGCACAGTAAAGCAAAACCCAACACCCAGGCCCAGTTGCTCTTTTTATAAAATGACAGCTTGGGAGTGCTTCAGCTGATAAGTGTCAAAATGTTCCAGGAACCCATAGACACAAATGCTTTGATTTTCACGCAATTTAAAACGCCAGAAAAACCCCGCTTAGGGAACAGCCAGGCTCTCCAGACTGTTTAATACTACTGCTGCTGCTTTCTACTGCCTGCATACCTCAAAGGCAGCAAATTAATCTTACGCGCGAGCAGATAATAGCTGAGAGTCTACTAAAAAAAGAGCTTTCCAGAGCAGCCTGTGGGAAGAAGAGAAAACTCCAGTGCAGGAAAACAGGAACAGCAGGCACCAGAGCAACAGCAGATGTGGGGTGAAGGGGAAGTAATGAAAAAGTCAACTTGGAAACATGAGCAAAGGGCTAGAACGTGGAGTACAGGGCAGGAGAACTTCATGGAAAACAGGAAGAATTTTACAAGTAAGTTTAAAAGTGGGGATCCGGAGTGAAGACATCAGAAGAACCAGAAATTTGGCCACGGGGGAAAAAGAGGGAGGCACCTAAGGTGACAGAATGCCCTACTCCTGCCAAAGGTGGAAACAAGGGTGTGAGTGATCTACAGGATTCTTGGCATCCATAAAGGATGAAAGGCAGAGCAGGTGAAGGGCACGCACTGGGCGTAGAGATGCGAACTCAGTGGAACGTCCCGGAGCCCGGGCGACTGTGGTTGCTCAGGGTACACATCCAACGCGCAATTCCTGTGCCATCCCTGGCTGGTGGAGGCCTGAAGGGTCCTCCTGATTTCTCCAGGAACAAATAGGTACAGGAGGCAAGTTGTTTTGGGAGGGATGGAAGGTGATACACAACCCAATGATGTCCCTCCTGAGATAACAGTCTGTTCTTCGCAACTCTTGGAACAAGTTGAAAACCATACGATTAATAAGGGGATTTGACAATAAATGCCTCAACTTATTAAATATGGTGGTGGGTGAGCAGAAAAGAAACTCCCTCATGACATACAAATTTGCATTCCTTATCAGCAGCTGTGAGAAGATGACTTAGACAGACTCTGCCAGTCTGTGTGTACAGCATAGGTGCCTAATTTTGCAGCAATGCCCAATTTCTCAGGACCTACTGCAGTGGAGCCACCGCAGAGCACAGGAGACGCTTACTGGGACAGCAGCCCTTGCTGCTTTCCACATGCGGCAGAGCTGGTGACTTCACATATTAATGAGCAGTTGTGTGCTCGAGAAAATGAGTGCTTGAGAAAAATTGCCTCGCCACAGTGGATGCTCTGGAGATGGCACCTGGTCATGGTCTTGGCCATGGTCATGGTCACTTGTCTTTGGCCGAGCTGGCCTTTATCCAACCGCCTGTATGTGTACGTTGTAGTTACCACCTGAAGCTTCTGAGATGTGAAGCGCCAGACAGCAGCCTTCTGCTGCACGCTGAAAAACGGCCCTGTATTTTGAAGCTGGAAGTTATTGAACCATGAAAAAGTATAGGAAACAGAAATCACTACCAACGCGAAAGCACTACTTTCACGTTATATAGAGCAATGGATTTCCACGTCACAAATCGTGAAGAAGCGCCTTGTAAATGTCAAGCAGCCTTCTGAATTTCAAGGCAAAAAAACCCCTCTATGTGACTCAGAATTGTCTCAGAAATGCAGCTGAACAATTTAGACACTGACGTTTCTTGTAGCGGGACAGCATGGACAGCTGGACAGCATGGACAGCTGGACAGCACTACTGCACTGCCAAATGGCTTTATTGAGTCACAATGTACAACTCTAGGAATGATTATCACACAAGCTCTTAAACAAAGTTGGTAGGGACAACTCAGTTTTCCAAGCACTGCTTTTAGTGGCCCAAAATGAATGTTTATAGCCTCTCGTCAGTTGCATACATTATATCGGCTTCTAAAAGGTCTAGAAGAGCCTACTACAGCTAAGCAGAATTTAATCATTAGGAAAGTATTTCAAGTCATTAAAAAGAGCATATGTGTCTTGGAAAACTTGATATGTGGAATTCTAGTGGAGGGAGGGGGAGAAACAACAATATTTTACTCATTAAATAACTTCTCTGATGTCGTCTTCTGAACTGTGCACGGATACAGAGCAGTTCACGGAAAACACATTTGCATCAGATTCCAGGAATTGGATTCTTTTTAGTGTTCTTTGGTGGAAAATGAAGGCTTGGCTGCTTACCAGATTATTTGCTCTATGATAAATGTAAAAGTTTTACAAGCTCTGATGGATTGTGGACAATCATTCCTGAGAAATTTGATCATCACTGAGGCTATTGCAAAAACCCGAGCGATGCTACCAGCTAAGGAAATCGTGTAATTGAGATGTCAACGTAGAAGTTGCATGAGAAGACTGATATTAGGCACATTTTTTAATAGCGAATAAGAATTTCAACCACACGCCTTCACAGCGATCAAGGCCTCATGGAAATAACATGACAGTGGCACATTTTCAGCAGATCAGTGACTTTTCAAGCTGAGCTACCAGTGGCCGCGCTTGAAGTAGACTACACCGACAGAATCCCCACAGTCAACACTACTTTCAAAGCTTTCTTTGCACCTCTCCTTCTGGCCCTGATATCTTAATCTTTCACAACGGGCTTAAACAGCATTTCCTTGGCATTAAAGTCGGGAGGGATGTTATCTTAGCTTCATTATTTCCAGGTTTAACATTCCTGAACGGTACCGGTGTTTCCAGAGCTCTGCGCAACGCTGCGTAGATTTGGGCAGTTCGTTCCAAAATCACAACTATTTCGGTCTCAGCTTCTGCTGCTCTCTGTTCCTACGCAGCGTCCCCACTGCGGGACGGCAACCCACGCGCGGCGCTAGCGGTACGGTCGGTGTACACGTTGGCGCTTGAGTCTTCCCAACAACCCTTCCATGGGTGGATGTTCTGAGGGCTCGTGCTGAGAACCGCTTTTATCAGTGGGACCGTTAAAAGACACTCTTTCCCTGCCCAGCCACGGACTTTGGCAAAACTGGGAGGTGTTTTGCATCTCTGGGACCTTCCTCCCTCTGCAACCTTTTGTCTGAAATGGAAGTTATTGAGGAAGTAGCGGGAATGAGAGCTTTCTCTGACAGAGATACAGACAGAAAACATAAGTTAATAAGAGGTTTCCTTAGGAAAATTCCAGCCCCTTTATCTCTCCCCGAGTGAGTCACTGTTGCAGAAGAATGTTTGTGTTTTCTCTGTAAGCATTTAGGCTCTGGTATCCTCGTATCTCTCCCGAAAAGATTTACTGTCACAGGGGAAATTCATGGAGGAAACAGGCGCCCCAGGAGAGAGGGTTTTGCAGGGGAGACTGCCTCTCGCAGAGGAAGGGTTTGCGAGACGCCGGCTGATCCTAGAAAGTGACCACACAAAGTCCACACAAAGTGACCCGTTCTTCTGCTGAATCATGGTGTCGCACACGCGGGAACCCTGCATGGAGAAGGCAGCGAGGTGGGGTTTTTTTTTTGGTTGCTGGGTGGTTTTTTTTAAAGTAAACTGAATAGCTAGATCCTAGATCCAACCAGAGTTCAAGTGGGCTTGAAGTGTTTTACTCTCCATCTTAGCGGGTCTTACGGGAAAAAAAATCCTAGACCAGTCAAATCGGGGGAGCCGATATATTTTGTCCCTTATTTTTGTAATTCTTGCAATTCAAATCTCCTGGTTTCCTCATCACACCTGAAATGAATTCTGGCTACCCCGCAGTGTTCCTGACACAGTTTCCATCTAGCCAAAGAAGGTAAAAGTATGCCTGGCATCCCCGCAGCTTGGATTATCATCTTACGGCAGCATAGCTGACATAACTAAATTAATTTGACTTAAGAAATCAGGGAAGTCTTGAACTGTTGTCTTGTAGATGACAAACCGGTGCCTTATCAGCTGAGCTACTCAGGTCCAGTCCACAGCACTCTTAAGTGTGATTTCATCTAAGTAATGTGTTGCTGAGCCTAACGTCAAATGAATCTAGCGCTTCACAAATTTTTCTAATGAAAGGAAAAGAAGATGAAATGTACGAGAACAGTAATTTAAAGGTTATAGCAGATTAATACTCAGCATTTTCTAACAATTTCAAAGGGATTTTATCGTTAAATTTGAGCTGAAACAAATATCTATTATTAAATTTTTACAATGTATATGAAGATAGGACAGACTCTACCATTCTTTCTTGCAAAAATAAACTGCAGCTCAATGTTTAAGTCAATCCATTCATTTCACTGGTTCTATTAGAGGACTAATGTCCAAATTGCACCAACTTAATCCCGCGTACAACTCTAATATTCCCCATTGCCTGGTCACAGGCCAAATTACACAGAATTTAGGCCATCTTAATTTGGGTCCAACCCATTAAACCCATTTCGAATTTGAGTGAGTAATCCATACCACGCAGATTTCATTATTTCTTTGAAATAGAATTTATTCTTCAGGTGTGCTTGCTCAGTAAAACAAAGGACTCATCTGAACAATTTTGCTTGAAGCCATATCCTCCGGGGTTTTCCCTGTTGGATTTGTAGTGCCCTGTGTCACTTGATGGTGCCAACAGCTGCGCTTGTAAGAAAAAGTGCCACGCAAATGCAATGCGCCTCCCGAGCTACGACTTCTGGTCATCGAGACAAAGTTGGTGCTCAGACAGTGCGGGTCAGACCAGCATTTAGCGTCAGAATTAAAAATTTCCTTGACCTGAAACCACCTGTTAAAACTCTGTGTAATCTCCTCTTTGGTGATTTTCACATCTTCCCCATGACAAATCCTTAACTCCTCCATTTAATATTAAAAATTATATTTTAAATTACCTAAATTCTTTTCCCAAAGGGATCTAGAGACTGGGAATCATGCTTCCCGCTGGAAGTCACTGGGGTTTATGCCTCCCTGTCACCCTCGGTGGTGTGAAGCGGTGACTTAGCATCAGCTGTGAGAATTTAATGCTTCTAGCTCTCTGGGGTGTCTTAATTATGGAATTATGGGTCTTAGTCCCATAACAGTTCAAAGCACAATAGATACATCAAGCATTATGGCATCTGTGCAAGGAAAATAACCTGCAGTATTCTAGTTTAAAAAGGAAAAATTGAACAATAACAGAAATTCCTTGTCCAAAACCAAAACTGGAGCACAGGTTAATATCAGATTTGAGAAACAGAATTGTCAAAAGAAATTTTTTTGTCATTCCATTACATAGGAATAAAGTAAATTATGTTGTTTTTTTTTTACTTTAGAGGGCTAGTCAGTATGTTTTCTAAATTACTGTGTATAGTACTTATCGCTGTGGATTTTAAAAGCCAAAGCAGAACTATTGGAACTCATCCCATCTCAGGTGGATGGTGCAAGTGTGTCTTACAGTGCCTGTTGAAAATCATTTATTCCTTAGGTAACAAGAATTCATCAAACCTTATAATTTTTTTTTTTTAATAGAAATTTAGACCTAAGCAAGGCTGATTGTTTATTTACGTATACAACCCAGGCATTTATTCACACACAAGACAGAGATTTAATTAATTGGTTTCTGCAAAGATATGATCAATTGCATTTCTCCTGTTGATGGTTTTTCTTTTTCTTTTTTTTTTCATTTTTCCTTTTTCTTTTTTTCCCTTTTTCCTTTTTTATTTTCCCTTTTTCCAGTTCCTAGCCATATTAACACGTTCCCTCACACAGAAATGGCATCTTTATGTTTTGCCGAACTGATTACATCTCTCATTGGAGTTCAGCGCATCTTTAATTACTGCCAGATCTCCAAGCGTTTTCAGAAGATTCCCATTAGAAAGATCATCAACCATTCCCATCCTTGTTCTCCAAAGGCAACTTGGAGCAGACGCTCTCACCCAATAGCAACACTGACACATTAACTTTCCTCGGCCACCTCGCTCAGACTACTTAGTCTGGCTCCACCGCGGCTGGGAGCCTTAATCAGATATCACACTAACGAAAGCTATGTCAGTAATGATGTCAGATGAATGGTGGTCACGTGGCAACAGGCTCATTTGAAGCGAACAGTGCCACACTTGTTTTTAGGCTACTTTATGACTCGGCTGAAAAATGACTTTGTTCACAACGAAACACCACTAATGTATGAGCTGTTACCATAGGATTTTAGCACGTCTACTATTTTCTCAGCGTTCTCTTAATATACCTAGCTGGACAAACAGCGTAAATATCATTAAACTACACATATTATCGAACTCATCAATCAGCGTGCAAGCCAAGCAGATGAAAGCTTGGCAATCCTTTCTGGCATTTCAAATCCTCAAAGAAATGGTATTATGGAAAACGTATAAAGGAGAAAATATTTTAATTTTGCACTCTGAGTGGGCTTATACCAGATTTACACATACGGGAGGACAGGGAGACTCAGCCAGCTCTCCCGCTTGGTCCCGAAAGCGTGTTTTTGCCTTCCCCGCTCCGGACCTGAGTGGGCTGGTGGGATACACAGGGGGAGAATAACGATGCTGAGCGGGAGGGAAGCGGTTGCCCTCCGGCTCCACAGAAGCCCCAGAGCCCCCCGGCGTTTTATCTAAACTCCCTTTCCTTCCCCGGCTTCTGAGGCAAAAATGCCCCTTCCTATTTCTCAGACGCACCGTTAGCGCTCTTCGTCGCAGCTGGGGGCTGACAGGCGAGCGGGACTTTTCCAGCCCGAAGCGATGGAGAGACCACCGGTTTCTTCTGTAAGTAGCCCCGTCCCGAGGCAGGCAGCCACGTCTCCCGATCGCTCGGCCCGCGGTTTCGTGATCAGCTTAAGATAAGGGGCTGCCACTGCTGGTGAAAGGGAAAAAATTCATCACGAATGGGCTCGCAGGGAGAGCCTGGAACCCAGACGGGGTCACAGACCTCTCTGTTTGGTCTGCAGCGCTCCTTTCGTTCAAACTTACTGATCGGGAAGGTGGTTAAAAATTCTCGTGTTTATCCAACCGGGAAGCACGAATAATAGGAAAGATAGCACAGAGAAGCTAACTGCCAGACCCTGGGGTTTTAAAGCATTAAGTAGTGAGAAAAAATGTGAAAAAATATTTAAGTAAATCTGTATCACGGATGAACGTGTGGAAGTCAGGAATTCTCAAACAGAAAGCAAGAAAAAATATTCAGACATTTGCTGAGAATTATTCGGTTATTGCTAACTGCTAGTATATGAAATACAAATACTTGCTATGCCATATTCTACCCATCAGGGAGAATTAGCAAAACTTTAACTAGTTCGTGACCCTCGAGCCATGCTGGCACAGTCTTTGGATTAACACAAAAATCCAAAAAAATCTCTCTTTTAAGCCCTGGAGTCCCAACTAACTATAACAGATTCTGGACACAAACCGCGTGTCATTCATACCGCTAAGCCTTTAGCACCGCTATTATTTTCTGTTGCCTTCTGGCACCACTTAGCAAGTTTCAAATGAATGAATTCTCTATCCATTGATATATACTGGGGGGGAAAAGAATGCAGACTCTCGGCCCTGAAAAATAACACGCATGCTTCTCTTACCTTCCTCTCTCGGCTCCTCTGCAACATGAATAGCCCTCAGAAAGATGCACTGATTTCACATTGCTGATTAAAAAAAAAATAAAAATTGCTAAATTTCTACCGGGAATTTGTTTTTTCATTTACATTTTGGTCTCTTTTTTACAGACCACGTGAAGATTTTTGAAGGCAGAAATGACCACTCTTTCCCATTAACCAGAGCAGAAGCTACTTTACCTAGAAGCACGTTGGGCCTCCTGACAAGCGCAGAGCCCCAGGACACAAGCTGAGCCCACGGCACAATGGAGCAGCAGTCTGAGCCACTTTCATTAATTTTGTTTGGTTGAGGAAAGAGCTGTGGAAATCAGGAAAAAAAGATTTGAACAAGCAGAGAGATGGCAATTGATATGTCCCTTCGAAAAGCTCAGAGAAGGCCTGAGAAGGGATGGAACAAGTGCCATCCACAACCTGCCTGGAATGGGTGGGGTGTGACCAAGGCAGTCAAGATGTTATTCTGAATCCATATGAGCTTTGAAAGCCTGTGATCCTGCCGTAAGAGAAGGAAGATCACTTGCAACTCCATCAAGGTTGGTTTGGTGCATATTCTCACAGATGTCTACAGGCAACAGAACCCCAGGGGCTTTTGGTTTGAAGAGGAACCATCAGCATCTTCTCCTAAATAATCATAGAATCCTAGAATGGTTTAGGTTGGAAAGGACCTTGAAGATCATCGAGTTCCAACCCCCCTGCCATAGGCAGGGACACCTCCCACCACACCAGGCTGCCCAAGGCCACCTCCAGCCTGGCCTTGAACACCTCCAGGGATGGGGCCTCAACAACCTCTCTGGGCAACCTGGGACAGTGCCTCACCACCCTCACAGGGAAAAACTTCTTCCTTATGGTCAATCTAAACTTGACCTCTTCCAGTTTGAAGCCATTCCCCCTCGTCCTATCACTCCATGCCCCAGTCAAAAGTCCTTCCCCAGCTCTCCTGGAGCCCCTTTAGGGACTGGAAGGCCGCAATAAGATCTCCCCGGAGCCTTCTCTTCTCCAGGCTGAACAGCCCCAACTCTTTCAGCCTCTCCTCATAGGAGAGGTGCTCCAGCCCTCGCATCATCCTCGTGGCTCTCCTCTGGACACGCTCCAGCAGGTCTATGTCCTTCAAATAAAAGACTTCTGTCATCAGTTTGGGATCTTAACTCCAAGACTTGGTTCTATCCTGCACATTTAATGGAAGGAGCTGCTTTTGACAGAAAATGAAAATAAAAAAGGTCAATAATAACCACATAAGGAACAAGGATAAACACATTGGGCCGTACCAGAGGTTTAAACTAACGGAATGTATTGTCTTTGACAGCAGAGAGTGGCAGGTGTCTATTAAGGAACATCAGAGCAGGCGTGCACACCATGGTGCCTCCCCAGAATATTTTTCCACCTTCCATTCAAGAGATTTGTAAGATTTGTGCATTTAGTAGATGCAGGATGGCAGAACTTGGGTGCGCTGATGCAGATGGCAGCGGAAAAGGCTGCCACGAATATGCCTTATATCCCTTGCTTTAGGCATACTTTTATATGTCCTACTCGCACTGGCATAAGTAGCATGGCTAATGAAGGTTAGTGGAATTATATGCTGTCTGTGCAGAGGCTTTTGTTTCCTTTTTAATGTGAGAAGCATATAATAGGCTTGAAATTAGGTTTATGCTCATGCAGTAAATATAGTTCAGTTAAAAATACATAGACTATTACCGATTAACATGAGCATTATTATATGTATGTTTTATGTGATCACTGGCTGTTCCCCTCGACCAGTACACCATATAAAAATTGTCTTTTAATGGAAGAATACTGTACAGAGACCAAAATAGAAACTGCTAAAACAAACAAGATAATTATCTAAATTTTATAATATCACTCATAAAACGTCTGCCTTTTCCCTTTATGAGCTTGATAGATTAAATTTAGGGCAGATGTTTCATATAATTTACTCAGAAAACAGGAAAATTATTTAAAAAAACTCATAAAACCTACAAAAACACAAATGAAACTAATCTAAAACATATGCGCTCTACAGGTTTAAAGGAAAAGTTAGTTATTCCTGAAGCTATGGATGGGGATGCTTAAGAGATAAAACCATCTCCCCCACGCATTTTGTAGTATCAGATATTCTGAACCACTTTGGACAAGCAGAGGCCCCTCTAAATTTCGGGTGCGTGAGGTAGCTCTGGCTGCTTTCCCAAAGACGAAGAGAAACTTAGGGAAAGGCAAACCCTGTTCCTCAGCGCACAGAAGCCAATCAGTGGTGTCTTAATTGAATCAGAGGGGTACCTGCAGTAACGTGGATATTGTGGAAGAATATGGGGTGGAAGTATCGCACGTCGTCTATTTCTGCACTGTAAAAGGCTGAACAGGAGGAGGCACAGTGCCTCGAAGGCTTCAAAGGAAAACCACCTCGCCACCGTCAAGAGATACCCAAATCAAGTCTGGTTTTAACCGAAGGTATTTATGGCCAAAGAGATGTAGGGACAATTTCTACTGTCATTTTGAAAGATTTTGTTCTGAAGCCTCAAAAGCCTCCATGCCACAAAACTCTCAATTTTCAGAACAGTTCTGCCACAGAGATCCCAGAAAAAAATGAAGATATCGTGTCCTGGTGGGTTATAAACTCTCCTAGCCCAAAGCCGTCTGTCAGTCCCGACAGTTTATTGAGCTCTGGGTTTTAAGACCCGGTTAGGAGAGACAGAGGTCTGGCGCTGCCACCGGCAGAAGGTCTGGCAGTGCTGGCACGCTCCGTCTTTGGCTCCTCTGGGGACCGGCAGCTATTTGCTGTGCAAGACGAAGGGCTCTAATTTTCAGAGTGAGAGGCTCTTGTCATGCAGGAGGCAACAGGGGTGTATTTGTGAAATTAAAATTTCCCAGTCTGTCTGGGAAACAATTACTGTTCCCAGTTCTTGTAGTGTTGGTTCCTGCACTTGGTGAGAGCAGGAAGAGAAACTGAACCCATAATTCAACTGAAGGCTCCTGAGTTATGTCCTTGCTTAGCAGTGGTCAGTGCGTCAATAAACAGACAAAAATCATAAAAATAAAAAAATCCGAATGTATTCCATTTGCAAGAATATTAGAAAATATGAAAATGAGGAATCCATATTCTTATTGCTCTTCACTTATATATGAATAAAAAGCACCAAACCAAAGAACCTGTTACATGCACAAACTGCGGGAAGAAAGTCTAGACATCAGAGAAATCCTGCTGTTGTGCTGACAGTAGTCATGGGTTTCAGCGATAAATATGGTAAGCCAAACTACACGCTAAAAAAATACCCAAAACAAGAGGTAAACCACCAGCTTCTCAGTCCCTGAAATTCGGAATGCCGGGGTACCGCCGTTCTTCTGCCCAGCTCCCACCCTGTCTCCAGAGCAGGCGAGGCAGGAGCAGCCCCCTTTGCCCCCACCACCGCCTTGGAAGGCTTTCTGTGTGGCACCAAAGCTTTCCTTCCCCAGAGTTTCCCCTTTTCCACATTGCTCCCACTGGCAGCACATCACAGCCGGTGTTTGTGAGCGTGATAACGAGGGTTTGGCACGGGAAGCGCATTCTGCCTGCGAGATACCAACTGAAAGTAGGAAAGGAGCGGGTGAGAACTACGCGAGTGTGGCTGGGCCATCCTGCGCATCCGCTGAGAACGGGCAGTCAGCGGCAAGCAGATCAGCAAGCAGGCCTGTCTCAGACTCGCGGGCTCGTAGGAACCAACTCAATCATAGAATGGTTTAGGTTGGAAAGGACCTTGAAGACCATCGAGTTCCAACCCCCCTGCCATGGGCAGGGACACCTCCCACCACACCAGGCTGCCCAAGGCCACCTCCAGCCTGGCCTTGAACACCTCCAGGGATGGGGCCTCAACAACCTCTCGGGGCAACCTGGGACAGTGCCTCACCACCCTCACAGGGAAAAACTTCTTCCTCATGTTCAATCTAAACCTGCCCTCTTCCAGTTTGAAGCCATTCCCCCTCGTCCTATCACTCCATGCCCCAGTCAAAAGTCCTTCCCCAGCTCTCCTGGAGCCCCTTTAGGGACTGGAAGGCCGTAATAAGATCTCCCCGGAACCTTCTCTTCTCCAGGCTGAACAGCCCCAACTCTTTCAGCCTCTCCTCATAGGAGAGGTGCTCCAGCCCTCGCATCATCCTCGTGGCTCAATGAACTGAAACGCGCTGTAGGATTCCCTCTTACGGAGCAGAGTTCCTTTAAAGGCAAATATTCGCCCTTCAAATGTTGAAGCCAACGTTTTTGAAGGTGTCACCGGAATAAAAGCCGCGGGCAGGTTCCTCTGTCAGAGCACATGTCAGGTTACAACAATGCAGGGAGAAACGTGTAAACTGTGTATGATGGGCAGCATTAAAGCACGGCAGGATGAACAAGCTCAAACACCTGACCTGAGGTAGGAGAAACAGCAAGTGTGCTTTGATGCACCATACACTCACCATCTTGAATAGATACGGCTGAAGCTCCAAAGAAAGGGCTTCAGAAATAGTCAGCCTAATTCACATGTCAGTTCTTCCACAGGCTGTAAATAAGCTTCAAAGAGTTATAAAGCCAGGCCGCCGACACCAAATGCATGCGAGCGCGGACTAGTCCCGGGAAAAGCCCATCACCACCTTTCTGCTGCCCAAAAAAATGAGGGAAATACTCGGTCCCCACATGCGCGGACGCACACTCGCTTCGGAACGTTTGGATAGTTATTAGGTACTGGCACTAAATAAAGTTGCATAAACATTTTCATTTCACGGTTGTTAGTGGTAAAGAGAATATTTGTGGCGCACGGTCACTAAGCAAACAGGGTGAAAATACTTTTACGGTTGAATATAAAGAGTTTTATGGCGTATCAGAGAGCGAGGGGAAGCGGCAAACACCGAGCACCAGCAGCTGTTCCGGGGCACGGCGGCTGCTCCGCGGCCAGTAGCCAACTGTCTTCTGGCAAACAAGTGGGTGTGGGACCGTGTAATGGAATAAAGCAACTTTTAAAATGGCTTAACTCGTAAATGGATGGGAGGACCTATTTCTTTTTTTTTTTTTCTATTATTTTTTCATATAAATTGGGAAAGTGGCCAAGAAAATGTTCCTGGATAATCACTTGAATAAAACACTGGATTTATTTCAGTGTTATTGACACCACTTCTCAACCCATTTTCCATGAATATTCAGTTTACTGGTAGGAAAGCTCGGAAAAACAGAAACTAAAGCCTGTGCGAGAATTTATGGCATTTCCAGACTATATATTTATCATCAGACCCAAATTCAAAGAGATGCATTTGTTCTGCCACAAATAAACAATAAAACCACTACAAAAGTACGCATTCAGGCAAATTTATTTATGAACGCAGAAGGTACGTTTGCAGAAAGCTTTCAGCAAATACCTGGGAAAACGAATACACTGGAGAGCAGCCATGATGGCTTGTGGGAAATTTATCAAGGTAAAAAAAAAAAATATTAGATTAGATTTGCAAAATTTCTTACGTAGCTCTAACAAATCTACAAGGCTGCTACACTGCTACATTCCCAACAAGCTCTTGTTCCTTCCCTTGGGGTTGCTAGAGTGACATTTCATTGCCACCAGTATATTTTTTGCCGTCACTAATGACTACAATTCTTTTTTGGTCATCCTCGGAAAGCTATTGGGGTGGGAAGCAGTGCCGCCAGCCCCACCGTGTGTGTTGTGACACGTTGGTACTCACCCCGGGCGCGGGACGGTGCCCGCGTGCCCCCGTTCAGAGGGGAGGATGCAGCTGCCGCGCGCCCCAGGCTCCGGGGCCGCTACTCACCGATGGCTTTCCATAAACGCTTCTGTTTTGCCCATCAGTAGATTTCTCTCCGTGACAACCAGAAGCAAATGGGTTGTGTGTTCTCCAGGCAGCTGCTGTAATTCATTGTGGGAGACAAACCCAGCAGTATGAAAGCTGCCCTGCAAGCAACGTAACCGTCCTCACTGGAAGGAAAATTGATTTTTAACTTCATCTAGCTGAAGGGAACGGGCACAACAGTGACTTTGTCTTGTTCCTGCAGTGGACCCGCACAGAGATAAGTTCAGCTGGCTGTTTTGGCCGGGGTGAAAGAAGAGGTGCAGGGCTCTCAGCCCAGCGTCTCCCGAGTACAGCTGATCCAGAGTGTCCCTCAGCAGGACGGGGAGAGAAAAATGTGCCTTTGATCCATCCTCGTTGCCAGACCTGTGTGAGCCACAGCTTTTGTCCAGCTGGGGGTCTACCTTCTTTTTTGACAAGACGGAGACGTGCTGATTGCTCTGATTCATGGCTGCGGCCACTCGTGCAGCAAACCCACCTTTGTCTCTCATTTATTTGCGCTGTTGGTTATTCTACTCATTATTGTAATACACTGCACTTGTAATTGTGATAAATTATCTCTACGCATGAGATGGCTCTTGGGGGATTCCTTGGGCGCAGTTTTCAGAAGAACTCAAGATTCATAACTGTCGTCAACAAGAAACAGAAATAGTCCCTACCATCATCTGGGGCTCTGAAGCATGTGTGACAAATGGCCAGCACGCTCCACGGCTGATAGCCCTGGATATCGGCCAAATTGCTGCCAAACTGCGCATTGTTGTCCTTGGCCCACCAGCCTAACCATAATAAGCTCAAAAATTTCAGCGTGGTTCCTACTGTATTCCAGTCTGGAGAAGGGTTACTTTCCCCCCTAACAGTTCTCATCAGGAGGAACAGATTGGCTATGGGCACCGTTAACACCACCGAAGAAACCACAGCCTAAGCTTCCTTGACTAAAGCGTTAATTACTGTCTTTCTTTTAATCGCCTGTGTCTCAGTAATCAACAGTAATCCTGTTCATACTTGGAAATTGGTATGGAGTAACACCAAGCACGGACTTACAGAGAACCCTCATCCTTTACGGAACCAGCACCACGTCAGCATCCGTGCGCCGTACGTTAATAATCGTCTTTCCCTCTTGTTTAAAAGAGTATAACTATCAATAACGCTCGGTTCAGTACGTGTGTATATAATAATGTATACGAGATCGTTATTATGGTGTTCACTGTGGAAATAACGCAGTCATACAAAAGACACACTGCTCAAAATAAAACCTAAGATAAATAAAGGAAGCTATAAAATGCTCTGTTGGGCCCGCTTCTGGACCTATTTAAAGTCAATGGCAAAGTTCCCACTGACCTCAAGCAGGAACTAGCTTCTTTTTCTCTTTCTAGTTTTGTTTGGAAAGAAATATAATGACAGACTTGAAAGGTAAGATGAAATATTTGGGGAGAGGGAGAGAAACAAAGGGAAAAGAAATCAGAAGGGGATGAGGGAAAAGAAAGAGTTGTATTTTTAACATTTTGCATAGGATGTAACAAGAATTGCTCAGGGTTGGGTTTGGGTTGGGTTTTTTTTTTTTCAGATTTTCCATGTTCTGGTTTTGCTGGAATACTTCAGTATTTTAATGCTCACATTTCTCTCCTAGCTCTTTCCACCCTCTTCTCTGTGGGCACTGCTACCGGCCCCAAAAAGCACGCGGTGCTTCTCGAAACTGAAAATGTGTTTGCCATTAAGTATAATGTGTAAAATCCTACAATGCTTTCAGAAAAATAACGCTCACCTCCAAAATGAGGGGAAAACGCTACATAATCACGTATATAATTCACAACATTTATTTCCCCGGTAATGAACATTGTCAGGGTTTTTTCCTACGTTGAATACTTATAGCTGAGGTGCACGGCGTTACGGGACACGTTCGCCGCCGACATGAATGTGAACTGCGGCCACTTCGGTGGAGCTATCTCCAATTAAGCCAACCGTTACATTCGCTTCAAGGTATGCAATGCATTTGAAATGATAGAAACAAGTCTAGGAAACCCCGAGGACTTCTAGGAACTCTCTTTCACCAGTGCGTTCCACCCCAGGCCTGGAGCCCTGCCCCAAACCTGCGGGTTTCGTGCGACGTGCGGGGCCGGCCGGCGCTGGGCGTCCTGTTTACCCTCTAATTAACGGCGCGGCGTCCAGCGAGAGACACCAAAGAGCCTGCTGCACTTAACGGGCTAAGGAGAGGTGATAACAGCCCTCGCTCCGTTCAGGCTGGCTGCCCCGCTTTACTGAAAATGTAGTGACAGATAAAACATAAATCAACATCCTTATCATCCCGGCTTCCTTGCCTGCCAAATGGGGGGTTAGTTTATCAGCGACCCGCGGGCCCGCTGGCGGCCTTTACACTTACAGCTGGTCAGCGGGGTGGGACGGGGTGGCAGCTAAATGGCTGCTCTAAAACGCCTTGGTGTAAACAACCCCGGGAAGGACTTCCTTGAACCGCCGCTTACCGGCGTGCCATCCATCTCACTAAAGCGCCTGCCCCGAGAGGGGCAGCGCCGCCGGGAAAGAAAACAAATAAAAGGCACCCAGCGCGTCCCGGGGGCCGGCGCAGGAGAGGGATCGCCGTCCCCCCGAGGAGGGTGAGGAGCCCTCGGCATGGAGAAGCCTGGACAGTAGGGCTTGGGGGATGGATGGAAAGGGGCCTTGTTGGCGGTGCAAGTGCACCCACCCGCTTCCCTTGCACCACAACCGGGTTGTACAATGTCTATATGTATATGTATATACATGTATACGTACAGCATTGCTCATGCTCTCCGTGTGCTCCATCGCAGATGCGGTGGGTTGCATCTCCCAAAGGCTCCTGCATCACCCAAGGCTCAGGAGAGGACAACGTTGAGGACATATCCATCCCCTGTTGCAAGCCAGCCAACTTCTTTCCCTGCGTTACAAACAGGTTGCCAGACATGTAGGGACTCTTAAAGTATTTGTCCTGATTCGTGACATCACGGTTAGATTTCAGCATTAATCTTAGCTTGGAAAACCCAATTAAATTGGGCGTTACTCCTGGGGAAGGTGGGAGTTCAGACAGGGGAGCGCCCCAGGTTTTGCTAGTGACGGGAAGGCACTGACGTAATCGCCCTCGTGCAAACACTTAGCGAAGATGAAATTAGCATTTGGATCAGTGGTTTATTTCTGCACTGAGATCTACTGCGGCAAATAACTTCTTGGGAATGTGAAGTGAGGCAACTGCAAGAGTGGGTTTATGTCACTGCCAAAAAGAGCATCAAACGCATGCAGGTCTGGCAGATACTAGCTCAGGACTTCCTTTTATTTTAAAAACTAAACTTGAATTAATTTTAAAACTGCTCATTTTTTCCTGTCACGGTCACATTTGGTTATAGGAAAGTAGGAGTCAAGCTACAACATTTTATTTAGATAAAAAACTACTCTGTATTTCTTTGGATGGAGACAGCTCCAACTTCTGGCAACAGCTCCATGGAAAAGACGGGCAGAGCACAGACAATTCATAGGCAGAGAGTGAAGACACCGTGCTGCACCCACACTGCTGTACAAGAAAATGCAACACATACAGACAACCCGGTGTTATATACCTCAGAGCCAAACCTTCTGGCTAAAGAAGACAACACGCTTCATAATGAGGTTTTTTGCTGAACGAGTCTTCCTGAAGAAGTTTTTCACTGTGAGGGTGGTGAGGCACTGTCCCAGGTTGCCCAGAGAGGTTGTTGAGGCCCCATCCCTGGAGGTGTTCAAGGCCAGGCTGGAGGTGGCCTTGGGCAGCCTGGTGTGGTGGGAGGTGTCCCTGCCTATGGCAGGGGGGTTGGAACTCGATGATCTTCAAGGTCCTTTCCAACCTAAACCATTCTATGATTCTATGATTCTTCACAAAGAAACGTTTTCTGCAAGTGCTTCAAATACATGGGATATAAAGAAAGAAGCATCTGTTCCCCGCCACGCGTTCAGACTTGCATGTTTTAGGAAGACATTCGTAATAAATCACACCTGCGCAGAGCTCGTCTCTCTGTCTTTCCAGTAGACACACACACAGCTGGGATTGCTAGCACCAGTGCAGTTCCCATCACAACCTTTCCTTACAGCACTGCTAAACTTTACCCCCGAGCTAAAAGTTTCCCTGTGGCAGGTATTCCCGTCCAGCTCTCTCTTTTTGTGCACTTGTTTGTTTAGCGGTGTGCTTTGGCAAGGTCACCCCAGCACCAGCAACATACTCGCACCCATATTTAACCAAAAGTCTCCACAAAAGCTCGTCTTGTACACGCCTGGAGCGTACAGACAAGAATTAGTCACTCCCTGAGAAGTCTGTCAGAAGGACATGTTTCAATTCAGAGCTACAAGGGGCTGAACAAAGTTTTTCTTGAGGGAACAGATAGCGAGAGAGCGGTGTCCGGAAAGGACAGAGGCGAGAGCAGAGCCCTCCCGCTCCGAGTCCACGCCGGGCAGAGAGGCGATGGAGGAACGGGACTGGCCTGCGGAGCCGGGAGAAGCAGAAGGCGTATTTGGGGGATGCAGCGAGTTTATAGGCGCTGGAACGATGAGAGAGGGCAGGAAACAGGGTGGGAAGGAAAGCAAAGGCAGAAACCACAGGCGAAGTCAGAGCAAAAAGAGACAGGACGGAGCCAGGGTGTATGGCAGGATGAATGCAAGAATCACAGAATCATGGAATTTTCAGAGTTGGAAGGGCCCTCTAGAGCTCACCCAGTCCCACTCCCCTGCCAAAGCAGGACTGCCCAGAGCACAGCACTCAGCACTGCATCCAGGCGGGGCTTGAAAACCTCCAGAGAAGGGGACTCCCCCACCCCCCTGGGCAGCCTGTGCCACTGCTCTGCCACCCCAAC
>VUYV01000185.1:649616-685832 GCA_008711295.1 Anarhynchus alexandrinus | reverse complement strand
TGGCGACAAGGGCACATTGCTGGGTCATGGATCATTTACTGTCTACCAGGACCCCCAGATCCTTCTCCTCAGAACTGCTTCCCAGCAGGTCCACCCCTAACCTATACTGGTGCTTAGCACTCTCCTTCCCCAGGTGCAGGACCTTGCACTTGCTCTTGTTGAACCTCAACAAGCGGTAGAGGGAAAGAGAGAGTCACTACAGGGATGCTGAGGAGCTGAAAAGTTGTAAATGTCGGCGAATGTTCTACTGTAGTTCAAATTTTCCGAACTGCCCTTACTGTAAGCTGTGAAACGCACTTACAAAAAAATGACTAGCTGTCCTCTGGCTGCTGAAAATAGCCTAAAAAGGGCAAATCGCCTACTACCACAGCTACCAATTGCTATGTAGGCAGACGCTCGTTTGTTCACAGTGCAGACTGGGTTTTGAGAACAGACAACCAACCGCCTGTGGTATCTGTTGGTGCCTTACACTGTTCCACGTGACAGAACTGACTCTCAGATGGGGTTTTTTTGGTTGTTTTTAATGAAGAAAGCGCAAAAAGTAGAATTCTCTTTCTGAAGTGACCTCCCAACCTTATGAATCCCTAGCGTTTAGGTTGTCCAGGTGACCTTAGTCCCTTTCATTTATTCACGCGTTTCATGAGAATGGGTCCCTCTTGCTTTTTTCCGTGCAGCTCATTCATGCATGTGCAAGGTCTAAAGTAGGACCCTGTAGTGTTCCAGGGTCCCGCAGTTTGGAAGCAGCTGTGATGCTGCGCAGTGGCCAGAGGAGGCGGTCCCTAAGGGAGTCCCTCCAGAGCACTGGATCTGCTGCCGACCACAAGCCAGCCAAGCACCACTGAAGATGGCCCACTGGGTTGGAAAGCAGACCAAAGTTTGGAAACCGCTGGATTATGAAAGAAACGCAATAATCTTTGAATCCATACTGCCAAACATGCAAAGGAGAGCTTTTCTTGGAGGACTATCAGGGCTGAGTAAGAGATAGACTCTTGTCTATCAGAGTGCTACAGAAGCTGAGTGCAAACACGGTGAACCAGGTGAAGGAGAAATATGCTCTTCCAGAGATCAGCACAAACATAGATAACCCAAAGAGAATGGTATCTTTTCATCTACAAAGCCTGTAAATGTTATTTAGATGTTAACTTCAGAACTTCGGAATACTGAATCATCAAAACCTTCGTTAAAAACTGAACCGTACGTCTATGCGTGGTAACCAGCAGCATCAACTGCGGTTCAACTTCACGCATGAAAATATCTCCCTGGATGTCCCACAGCCATGACCAGCACTAAGGCAAAATTTATCACGCAGCTAAGTGTGAGAAATGAATGCCAAATCTTTCAATGCCATGAGTTTGGGCTTTCATATGTGCACAAATAGTTTATAATTACTTAGCCGATTATAACTTTTTCAAGTAAAAGGTAATGAAAGAAGAGGTTATTTTAGAAAATGGACACGTTTCCTGACAAAGCCAGAGTTACACAATTTTGAAAGATAATATTTAACCTTTGGAAAGGCCAAAATTCTTTGGACTGACGCAGAAGTTATAAAGATAGATCTTGCCAAATGGAGAGTAATTTTTGAAGAATTACGCTTTTTCACAATACTAATACAAAAATTCTTGGACATGAAACTGAGAACTCTGGAACAGGAAGGAGAAATGATAGATGCTTTAAAGAAGGAGTCTATTTAGAAGCAGTTTGTCTGAATTCTGTAACATATGCTGACAATAATACATTTTCATGCTAGTTTATTTTAGTAGCTCATTTCTTCATGCACAGAAAGTTGTCTATTTAGCCCATGGCGTTTCAAAATATATCTTTTAAAAGTGGATAGCGCCTGCTTACTTCTACATTTTATGAAAAAAATGAAAAGGGAAATTACATGAGAGAGAATGCAAACATATGTAAACCTATTCATACGCTTAAACTGAAGTTGATAAATACCATCTTGAAGAAGTGGAATTAACAACGCATATTTACCTTTTCTGCAACCTTTCTTACCTATAGTACAAGGAACTCCATACATTTTTACTTCTGCAGGTGGTAAATGCACTTCCTCTGAAACAAAGTCCCCTATATAGAGTTTCTGTTCATAAGAATGTTATTCACAAACAATCTTCTTGTACAACTNTAAAGCGATACTCAATTGTAACACGAAATCAAGTTCTGTATTATATACTCCACAAACGTGAAGCTTTCTACGATGCTTAGGTTCTGGGCGTTAGCTCTGGGACCAACAGCGGTTGTATCAACACCTTCTGCAGCGTGCTTTTGAACTTTGCCACAATTTGCAAACATTAGGAAGAGTTTATTCCTAAATTACTTCTCAAATTAGTAAAGTACATGACTGAAGATGGCGTTTTATTCTCTCCTTCTTTGTACATACTTATTTCATTCCTCCTCAGAAAAGCCACATTTCCAAACTGTTTCTATTTCAGGACATGCTGAGGAAAATTCCACCCAAATGAAGAATATCAGAATAGCAAAGAAAAAAGAGGAGAGAAGCAGGGAGGAAGGAAACAGCAAGTGCTGAGAACACAACATCTGTAAAATGCACCAACAATTCCAAGCTTGCGATGGGCTGTCACTGCACACGCAATGAGGAAATTTCATTTAAAAGTTACAAAAATGACCTCGCTTTGAACCAAGTGAATGTGATTACTTCTGAACGGAACGGAAAGTTAAGAAGTTTGGATTAAATGTTTTACCAGTGCCAATGTCCCAGAACTTTCTTTGGCTCTATATTCTCCTTTCCTATGTTTGTCAGCTGAATTTAATGTTCTCTTCTTTTTGTCTTCTGGTCTCTTTGACCTTAATGTGACATTTTAGTTGGGTGATTAATTACTATTAAATGGCACTGCATTTATTAAATGGAGTCCTTGTCTGCGTAAGAGCACAGTTACAATGCAACGATTCAGTTTGATAAGCTTAAATATACACAGTTAGATGTGGTAATATCTAATTTGTCAAGGACCTTGTGGCTAGCTTTTCTGCCACACAGCGAGAGAGGAGATGCGATTGCACAAAAAGCTTAATATTCCGAGCTGAAATGTCCCCAGTAAATTGATCTTCTCCATCATGTAATCTTATTTCAGAGTGTGCAGGAGACAGTAAAGTTCCACACAGGCCTAAGTTGCCTTAATACTAGGCCTGAGGGTTCCTGACCATAAAAATAAAAGCTATGCGACAAGATTTGTATGTCTCTTTTCCGCAGACAACAGCTGACTTGCCTTGCCAGAAGCTTTCTTTCTGGGTTAATCGAATAAAAAGAAGAATAAATGTCAGTAAAACGATGAAAGATTCATTGAGAAAGAAAAGACCCATCTATAGTTTGAACACCTAAGTGAAAAAGAGATCATGAATATTTAATTTAGTAAGTGAAACACCAGCAGCTGACATTGTACTCAACCAGGTTACTATCCTGTCAATTATATTCTCCCGACACTGCTTTATTCTTCATTTATCTGACTAAACTGATTGGGAACACCAAAACAAAACTTCTTGCAAGCAAAGGGTTGGTTTTGATTTAACATCTGCTGGGAAAAAAAATTCAGGCCCAAGGTGGACGAGCTGGATAAAATCAAAATGGGAAGGAGACTTTCACAAAAAGTTCAGTGCTTTGGGTACTGATGGGACAGCCAGCCAGCAGTTGGGTCTGGTTCCTGCCTGGTTCTTACGTCAATTATTTTTGGTTAAACTCTAACTAGGCCAGCAAGAGGAAGAACAGAAGCTATTCTCAGGCTGCGTTCTCAGTCCTTGTGTCTTCCACTTCTGAAACGTGTATCCGATATCATCTCTCTGGACTTCCGTAAGGCCTTTGACATGGTCCCCAACAACTTCCTTCTCTCCAAATTGGAGAGGTACAGACCTGATGGGTGGACTGTTCAGTGGATGAGGAATTGGTTGAATGGTCATATCCAGAGGGTGGTGGCCCATGGCTTAATGTCCAGATGGAAACTGGAGACAAGTGTTTTCCCTCAGGGGCCCGTACTGCAACCAGCACTGTTCAATATCTTCATCAATGACATAGACAGTGGGATTGAGCACACCCTCAGCAAGTTTGCAGATGACATGAAGCTGAGTGGAGTGGTTGATGCACCTGAAGGACAGGATACCATCCAGAGGGACCTGGAGAGGCTCAAGAAGTGGGCCCGCGTGAACCTCGTGAGGTTCAACAAGGCCAAGTGCAGGGTCCTGCACCTGGGTCAGGGCAACCCCTGCCATAAATACAGTCTGGGCAGAGAATGGATTAAGAGCAGCCCTGCCAAAAAGGACTTGGAGGTGTTGGTGGATAAAAAGCTGGACACGAGCTGACAATGTGCGCTGGCAGCCCAGAGAGCCACCCACATCCCGGGCTGCATCCCCAGCAGCGTGGCCAGCAAGGGGAGGGACGGGATTGTGCCCCTCTGCTCTGCTCTGGGGAGACCCCCCTGCAGTGCTGCCTCCAGCTCGGGGGGTCCCCACAGCAGAAGGACATGGAGCTGTTGGAGCGGGGCCAGAGGAGGCCCCAGAGATGCTGCGAGGGCTGGAGCCCCTCTGCTGGGAGGACAGGCTGGGAGAGTTGGGGGGGTTCAGCCTGGAGAAGAGAAGGCTCTGGGGAGACCTTAGAGCCCCTTCCAGTCCCTAAAGGGGCTACAGGAAAGATTCAAAGGGACTCTTGATCAGGGCCTGTTGTGACAGGACAAGGGGTAATGGCTCTAAACTAAGAAGGAAGATATAGACCAGATATAAGGAAGAAATTTTTTACGCTGAGGGTGGTGAGACACTGGTCCAGATTGCCCAGAAAGGTGGTTGATTCCCTACCCCTGGAAACTTTCCAGATCAGGTTGGACGGGGCTCTGAGCAACCTCATCTAGTTGAAGATGTCCCTGCTCATGGCAGGGATTTGGACTAGATAACTTTTAAATGCCCGTTCCAACCCAAACCTTTCTATGACCTGCAGAATCAGTGCCTGTCTTTACAACCCTCTCCCACTCCACGTAAAACAAGAAGAAATTAAAATAAAAAGATGAGCTAGATCAGGTTAATATGAGAAGAGGCCTGCAGCTTTATTTCAACCCTGCAGATAGTTTTTGACAGTGTGAACTGTAGTGTTGCTGTAGAGAGAGGAGGCATTCACCTCATCTGAATTGAGATCTTTGCAGGGATCTCCTTGTAGAGATGTTGTGGAGAAATGGATAATATTTGGGCATGTATCTTTGAACCTACTTTAGATCTAAGATAAATACCTCCCTATTGACCATAACAGGAATTCAGGTGCAAATCTCCACTGGAGAGACATTTACACGTGATCGGGGTGACCCATTCTGCTGGAAAACAGAAGCACGAGCACTGTATGTGCATAGTGTTCGCACGATGAAGATTTAAGCTGAGCTCTGCACACAAGGAGGTACTTGAAGTTGTATGCTCTGCAGGTTTGCAGACACTGTACCATCTGGAGACGTTGAATTAACCCTGCCTTGAGGCCAAACATCACTCGTAAAGCGAATCTAAATGAACCAAGAAAGGCCATAATCCTGACTACCTCTAAAAGGATTATAGCGGTGTCCTGACTGCTGATGACAGTCTAATGATAAGATTGCACAAGAAAAACATTCTTACAATTCTCATTAAGGATTAAGTCACCACACTCCCAGTCGCTCCTGCGTACGTTCGTTCTCCTCCATCTCCCATTAGGATCAACAGGAAAAGAGGCACATTCGTATTGCCCAGAATCCGACGGGATTCCCAGGGGCAGGGAGATGCATCAGAGGTATGCTTTGGCAGACTCAAAATATTCATCTTTCGAAAGTGTTGGACACTGGAGATATGTCAGGCACTCCTTCCTGATGATTTTCTAAAACTTAGATTCAACTACAGAAGCTGCATTTTTGTCTGGGCACAGCATCTTCTGAAAAAGCACTCATTCCCTACCTCCTTTGCAGAACAGAAGTATTTTTATATTGGTGTAATTTTCTGTTTTTAGGATTCAAACCAAAGGCACAGTTAACAGTTTGTCCCCATGATCTTCAGAAGAAATTTCTAGAAAACATTGGGCAACTTGGCAAACACAGTTACTACCTTCGTCTCAAAAATAGTGGAAATAGTTTCAAGTGTCAGAATGTTCTATTTCTGAAGCCACTTTAAATTTACTTTATATGATTATTAAAAACTGGTCAACATCAACACAATACTTTTCATGTGTATCCAAATGAATTGCTTTGATTGATCCACAGGAAAATTTCACTTCAAGAAAGTATTGGAAATATTCTTAAAGATTTTACAGGTCTAAAAATGCATTTTCAAACCATCTCTAAACTTTCCTTTTGGCAGATCACAAAATATTGTAATATCTCCTCTTGAGGGTTTGTGAATTTACAAACAGCAGGTGGGACATAGGCAGAGAATTTACCTTTCGGGAAAGGTGTGGTAGGCTACCACAAAATACGAGAATGAGTTCCTGTTGGTTCCAATCACATGGCCGCTTACTTTGTAGAAATTAAACTAAAAAGACACTCTAAGATACATTTTTCTATGTACAGAGAATAAAACCCCGCAGATTCACATGAACTGCTGATCAGCACAGTAATTTGCAAGTCATAGTTTAACGTTCTCCTCTCTGCCTGGGTTAGCGGTCAGGGAAATAACTGAAAGTCTGTAAAACGGGGGAGTATAATATTATATGACAACACATCAGTGGTGGTTTCAAATTGCAAGCAAAGTTGGACAGGGGAAAAAAATACTTTAAAGTCTTCTCCCCTTTCCCCCAAATACATGCACAATTTCCTCTAGGAGAAAACGCGAGAGAAATAAATGCGTTGCTCGCTCTTTCTCGGAGGCATATCAAATGCTGATTAATTCTAAATCTCCTGAATTGTAACGTGACCGTCAGAGGGAAACTCGGCCTTACGACGCTTTCCTGCGATTCAAAGGACTGTACGAAAGTGGCTGTGTTGAAAGAATTATGGCCAAGGACATAACTGTAATGAAGTATTATCACAGACATATAATATTATCAAAATATCGAACTCTACACATGTCGACAGTCACCCAGCGTGATTAGAGGCAGATCTGGGTTTCGGCTGAGGTGAAAGCAGGCGGTTGATTGCGCCGACAGACCCCGGGGACGGGGAGGGAAGGAACTGCCCCGGCACGGGGTGCCATGGCCCCGCTGCCTCTGTGGGGGTCCCCGAGGGAACGGCGGGGAGAGGAGCTGCACACCCCGCCGTTGGACCAGCTCGGAAGGTTAGCGCTCCCCTGCCCACCACTTCCGAGTAGATCTGCTCCCTCCCAATAAACCCCCGCTGTATTTCTCCAGCCCTGTCACCTTTCCCTCCGGGGATAGAGGGGAAACACCACTGCCCCCCCATCCACCACCACCTCCCCATCGCTGGTGGCTCCCTGGAGCTCACAGCTGATTCCTTTCCCCGACCGCTGCCACCAACCCAGGCAAGGCGTGGGGCAGGTCCCCAGGCCCGGCCACCCCACCCCCACCCTGTGTCTTCTCTCAGAAGCTGCCACAGTGCTGCCAGGCTTATGCCCAACAGTTATTTATCCATCTTCATTAAGGGAAGAACAACTGGAACAGGTTGCCCAGAGAGGTTGTTGAGGCCCCATCCCTGGAGGTGTTCAAGGCCAGGCTGGAGGTGGCCTTGGGCAGCCTGGTGTGGTGGGAGGTGTCCCTGCCTATGGCAGGGGGGTTGGAACTCGATGATCTTCAAGGTCCTTTCCAACCTAAACCGTTCTATGATTCTATGATTAATTTTAGAAATGTTCTTTGGTTGCCCAGGTTTGGGGTGTTTGGGGCAACTCACATTTTGACCCATTAATTAACCGCAAAGTTTGCACTTCTCGGTATTTCAGTCCAGTAAAAGGTGCTGAAATAATGGAGATTTGTATAAAATATCGTATATTATGGGCAGCTTTTGGTACAACACTGGGGTTGTACCCGAGTGTACCATTCTATGATTCTATGATCTTTTGCCCCAGTGCCTTCCCCTTGCAAGACTTTGTCTCCCAGCCCGGGTGCCGATTCACCCAGCGGACAGGCACACGGTAAATTGGCACATCCCGACGGCCGCGCGTGGCTAAAGGCGAGCATCCCAAGGGTCAGCAGGGATCTGCTGTCAGCTTTCCACCCTTTTGAACCGCAGCCTTATCCAGCCATCCTCCGTGCCGGTTATTTACGAGGTGACCCGAGGCCGTGGCAGCCCGGCCCGCCGGCGTGGCAGAAGCAGCACAAGGTGCTTCCAACCGCGGGGCAAAGGCGGAAAACTTCCTCGGGCTGCTCTGCAGGGACCGCAGCCGCCGGTGAGAGCTTCTGTTCGCGCGGTGCGGCGAGCTGGGGTCGGCGGGGAAGTGTGGGCCGCCGGGGGACAGCCGCGCTTTCGCTGCATCATGGAACTTGGCACGGCCTCGCGGCGGCGGATAACAAACTGCATTCTATAGCTTTCCGAACCCTCAAAGGAGATGCGGCTGGGAACGGCTTGCAAATGCCTTCTCTTGATTAATAGGCACAAAACTGAAGCGATCGTAATTTAGCCCGAGCAAAGAGATGTCCTTCTTTGTAGCGGCCATAAAGACAGAGACGAAAGCCCCCAAACCTACACAACGCACAGAAATCATCTTTAAAGAAACTCGCAGTCATCATGCCAGACACTAAGTGAATTATTTCTCTCATTTCTCGTCTCACCACAGCTTCCTCCCACTTGGACACACATGTTCGGCATTCAGTTAACCTCGAGCATAGCTCCCCTGGCCCTGGCGCGCTCTATCTGCGCTCCCCATCACGAGGCTGTGCGGATTCTACATTTTTGCAATGTAAAAAGAGTGACATCACCGGCTTTCTTAAAGCAGCTGGGCTGGAGGACGGCTTCGACGATCCCCAGCCCCGTCCCGTCCCGTCCCCGAGCACGCCTGCTCCCGCGCTGCCGGCTGGGCGCCGCGCACCCCCTTCGGCACCTCTCCCTCGCCCCCCGCGGCGGCCGCCTTCCCTTCCCCATCCACGGCTCTCGCCCACCTCCCGCTCATAGAAAAGCGCAAAACTTCCCGGGAAGCGTTTTGTTCCCGGGCCCAGCGGAGGAATTATGTTATGACAACGGAGTTTTAAAGGAAAGCTTTTTTTTTTTTTTTTTTTTTGGTTTGTTGTGTCATGCACTTTATCCATCCCATTTTGTCATCTGGTGGTTTTCCTTTCTTGTTCTAGCACATATTTCATGGCTAAAGCTGTTTCACAGGCAGCCTTGGAAGTCAATCCTTTTTCAGATAACAACTTTTTTTCAGCTGATCCACCTTCCTATCTACTTACAAATCCATCAGAGCGCGCTTTGTTTGGCTGCAGTCCCGCTTCGTATACCGGAATATTTATAGGCTGAGTTACAATGCCATGATATTCGCCAGTCTGAGGCGAATCACAGAACCATTTTTTTTAATTACCTTCTTTGCAATCAGGAAATTCAGCTTATGGTACTAACACGGAATTTTACTGACTGCGGTGAAATGCAAAAGAAAAAAAAAAATCAAGATACACATAGGACCTTCATTTGGGGAAGAGTTAATTCTTTCTTTTTTTTTTTCCTTCAGGAAAGATTTAATTTTTAATTGTTTAATGGCTTTTTAGATTGAGGAAGCAGCAGTTCCCGATGTTTTATACATTCAGAAGAATATATTGTGAAACTAATTAAGGGATTAATTATCCTTACAGACCCTTCGATCACTTTCTGCAATGTCACGCTGTTAAGTGCCATCACTCCGATTTCACCGAAAGAATCTCCCCTGCGCATGACAGCCTTCCCAATTTATTGTCTGTTTGGTCTCCTTCCCTTCACCGGGCTGCCTTCAACATTGGGTTAACAAGTCTTGGTGAAATTCCTCCTCAGCCCTCTATCCTGACAATATACACAAGTAACATGTGGCAGAAGGTCTAGAAAAAGTTTTTAATTAAAACCAAGTGTTAGAATTGTTCTGTCTTTGGGTTTCCTCACGTTTCCTTACTTTTTTTTTTTGTGTCCGGTTCACAACAGAGAAAGTTGTTGAGAGCACAAACTTTGCTTTTAATGGTGTCTTGTAAATACCGTGATACATAAATAGTTTGGTTTGTTGCTTACTGTAAAAGTACTGCTACGGGTGGGCAGTTTTAGGATATTAACTGGAGGAATGGGAAATGTTTATATTTTAAAAGGTATCTCCGATTATGGAATTGCTGTTGAAGTACAGTAAAAAGAACACTATGGCTATTGCCTTCTTTCTTCTTTTGCTGAATCAGGTCTTTTGCAACATGGCCTTTGTTTTATCAGAAAGCACAAGACGCTCTTCTTAAGACGAGAAAACACAGCAAAACCCTGAAAGTCGGTTGCATAATCTAACGTGCCATATTTGCCTCCTGATAACCCTCACCAGCAACGTCTAAAAGTAGTCATTTGGCTTTCAGTGACAGCCACTGTTCGTGTTATCTCTACAAATTTCCTTCTTGAAAGAGCTGGTCCTCTCACTGTTTAGATACCACCGCTCCTGCATGTGCGGGAACGGAAGGGGTGTAGTTGGCCTTGATTCAGTTCTGACATAGCGTCTGCAAAGATTTAAACACATCAAAGTGTCAGCTAGATCGAACGAGCCAGAGTCTATTTTAGAGTAATTGAAAGTTTGACTTCCATTTGCCCAAGAACTCCATTTATTTATTTTAACTTCACTAAAATTCCCTCAGCATTATAAAATTAATTGCCGGCCTGTTATCTTTCCCTGATTGCGCCCCCTCAATGCCAGCAGGCTCTGAAATGTTTCCTACAAAAATCTCAACCCTAAATACCTGGTTTTTTACAATGAAACAGCAGGAGCATAGTATATGGAACTACCTGCTGGTCCATATTCAAATGGATGGATGCCTATTTTTTCCTCAACATTCAGTAGTAAAAGGAAAGCCGGGAGGAATACCTCTCACAGAAGCCTCTGAACTAACTAAACAACAAATCACATTTACTTTGTAGTAATATAAGAAAATTTTCCATCGTGCTGTTTTGATTCTACCATATGTTTTCAGGCCTGTGACACCGCCCGAAGCGCTTTTATTCATTAAAAATCTCATCAAACTTGTGGAGATGAGATTTACCTCTGCCCAGATTTACAGCTCGGGAGGCTGATCCAGACTCTACGTCTGTTCTTTTCTACCAGAAAAGGATTTAAAACCCAAAGAGCCACTTTAGCGGCACCTCAGCATTTACACCATCCTGCTCGGACGCTGCTCCGGGCTGCTCTCCTCATCACCTTCACCCACCGCATCCAACACCGCATCAGCACCACTTTATGAACACGTGCACCCAACGGGATGTTTCTGTAAAATTTTTTGAAAGTCACTGCAGCACCCTCTTCATTTCTACAGAGAGGAGAGAAAAGGACTGGATCTTTATTCCATTATAAAGAAGAAGAAGAAGAGAAGGCTCTGGGGAGATCTTCTTGCAGCCTTCCAGTCCCTAAAGGGCCTATAGGAGAGCTGGGGAAGGACTTTTGACTGGGGCATGGAGTGATAGGACGAGGGGGAATGGCTTCAAACTGGAAGAGGGCAGGTTTAGATTGAACATTTGGAAGAAGTTTTTCACTGTGAGGGTGGTGAGGCACTGTCCCAGGTTGCCCAGAGAGGTTGTTGAGGCCCCATCCCTGGAGGTGTTCAAGGCCAGGCTGGAGGTGGCCTTGGGCAGCCTGGTGTGGTGGGAGGTGTCCCTGCCTATGGCAGGGGGGTTGGACCTCGATGATCTTCAAGGTCCTTTCCAACCTAAACCATTCTATGATTGTATGATTCTATTCTTATTTTAGGGAGTGTACAGGAACAGACTGCCAGAACTGGAGGACCGGTTGAAGGCCGGCCCCTGTGCGAAGGCTGAAATTGTCATTCTTAATCTCCCTGATAAAAGGCTGGGAACATTTTTAACGCTCCGCTTAACAATTATCATATTCAGGAGGAGCTACACTTATGTCTGTTTTGAAAACAGTTGTTTACATCTCAATATCAAGTTGATGCTTTGCCTGGCTTCAGGGTCCCTCAGACTCATAAAAACATACAACTTCCCTGCTTCTTCAACCCTGCAGCTACACAAGTCTTAGAAACACCGTGCCAGTGGTTCAAACTCCAGATTTTTGGGGTAGAAATTCACACACAAGGGTTGAAGATATAAGATACCGTCCCCAAAACCTACCGACTAATTAATAAGCCCTTCCCCACCCCTCAAAAAAAAAAATCAAGAATAAGAAAAAACAATGTAAAGTCATAATATTTGCATCTGCACCAAAAGTCTTCCCTTATTGCAGAGAACTGGTTGAGAACTGTGCTTTTTACACTGGCTTGGGAATATATACAGACCAGCCTCACTCCTGGTCCCGTTAAAGTCAAAGGGTCTCTAACAAGCCCATTAATGTGTCATCAGGGCATAAGCAAATACATCCAAAAGTAAATATGCACTCTAAAAAAAATTACCTTCTTCTCCACCATGCTCTTCAAGGCCAAGAATGTATCCATAATAAGAATTCTGTATAAATGGAAGCCCAGATTTTAATTTTTCTAATGGAAAATTATGAGAAAATACGGGATGGTTTAACTCCTCTAGTCTGGATCCTTTCTTTGCTCCTTCAAAGGCTCTTCAGCAAAAACAAAACCCTTTCTCCTCATACAGTAGACAACGTCCCTCTTTAGGTCTGCTTCTAACAACACGAATAATATTAATCTCTCCTACGAGCTGTGCTGAGAATCTCTTTTGGGAAGCAATGACATCTTTGCGTTATTAATAGCTGAGTCGATCTGGCTTGCTGTAGGAACCGCTTTTGCCAGTGTGAGATTAGGTTCAACTAACAGCCTTACGAATTTCAGCGTGCCCTTATCTAGCAGGGTATTACAACACAGCGTCCTTCTGCGCCCAGGAGACGTAGCCAAGCAGAAACCATGCCTGCCTGGTATCATCAATCACGAGCAGGCAATTCTCAGCTGTGCTTCCCCGCATTTATTTTTTTTAAGGAATTATTTTTCAATCTCAAAGGAAAAAGACTGAAACAAGAGGGCAAACCCCTTCACAGTTCCTCCTCGTTTTGTTCTTTGCTATTTCTTCAAATATCTTCAAGCAGCTCTTTCCTGCCTCTTGCCAGAGAGTCTTTATTTCTCACTGACATCTTTTTTGCAGTGTATTTTACAATCTTTCTCCACCTTGGTTTCATTTTGCGTTTAAGAAAAATGAAAATTTCGTTTCCTTTCCCTCTTTGTCACCCATATTTCCACCTATTTTTAATTTCCCATCCACGCCGTAAGAATGCCTACAATGCTATTGAATAGACGGTAGGACTTCTTTAATAGATTTCTAACACCGCAAGGGGCAGGACTGGAAGATTGACATTTTGACCTCTGGTTTACTGCCAGATGAGCTATTGGGTGTTCTGGATACATCGGTTCTCCTTTTCCTGTCAGGGCAGACCATTCTTTTGCAGGTATTATCTCGTCACTCTTTCAGACAAGGGTGCACACTAAGCTGGTCTGCTTTATGAGCGATCGTTTGTTTTCCACTTTTGTTCATCTTCTTCATTAAATGAGTTTTAGGTGATACAAAAGGGCCAAAACTGAGAGTTTGAGGGCGAGGGGGATTGATGCAAAAGAGAGAAAGGAGAAGAAAATAAAATCTCTGCGCTCAGCTCCCTCAGGTCGCTGATGTGAAAGTCTCTTCCAGAAGGAAGGCAAAGGGTTTTCCTTCGCTCACTTTCAGGCCTCGTTTTCACTGCTGTATTCTTTCCTGCAAGTTTAAAAGTGGGCTCGTGGAGTCAGATAATACGGACAAAAAACGTACAAAAAGATGTTGTATGTTTTCCTTAGAAGTTGGAAACAAAATTGATATTTTCAAAATTTTGAAACGTGTTGTTGAGAAGTTTAACACATTTTTTTTCAGCCGGGAGCAACTGAGAGGAGGCTTTTACCTTACAGTGAAAATCCTCCTTCTTCCATGAAGGGTGGATTAAATTGCAGATGCAAAGCAAAACGGAAATTCTGGTAGCAAAATTTGATTGAAAAGCATTCTGGCAGAGAGTGGTTTTTTACCACCTGGAATACCGAGTTGAATCTACAAAACATTTCCAACATTATCCGCAATAAGGAGAACTTCGGAGAAGGCTTAGGACACAATTTGGAAGAAAATGAGAAATAAAAGTAGCAAAACAAATAGAAGCTGGACAGAACAGGAGTTGTTGAAACTGTATTTTTCTACTCTCAGCCTTATTGTTTTAATTACTTTACTTAATCTTAGATGTACATACATTTTGTCATTTTAATTTTTTGCCTTTAAGCGGATTTTTATCCATTTTGGAAAAATTAATAAGGGTTCCCGCCCTTAAAGAGAGAAAATAATTTCCTGAGGTGGTAAAGAGAAGGAAATATGCCTAAGAGAGGATGATAGGATAGGATAGGTCCTAAATCAGTGTCACGGTCACAAAACCAGTCAGTTCCTCAGAGGGTGTGAGCAGGATACAGATTATGGTTGGTCCGACAAACAGCGAGCGTCTGCTGAGCAGCCAAGTCGCAGTCAGCCAAGCTAAATTCAGACCAACAACAGAAAGGTGAAAAGGTTTGAGTCACTCCAGCAAACCTCAGCCATCCAGTTTCGTTTGACTATTTTTTTGTTCTGACTATTTGTAGCCAATATGTCAATCTCATCTTTGTAGGATTAACAGATTTTTGGTCTAAAAAAGCAGAAACTAAGAGGAAATTTCCCGAGATATTGTGTCTTTTTCTGTATTTTCATATTAGCTTGACAGCCAAGGTGACTCTGAACAACTTTTTTTGGTTTTGCTCAAAAGTATTGGTAAACAAAGTCACGTGTGTCTCACAGGAAAACACATGGAAACACTGAAAGGATGTTTAAAAGATCAGGGGAGATTATATTATAAAATAATATTTATACTTTCCACGTACTCCAACATAGTCAGAAAATTATTATGACCGTGTTTCAGGTTTCATAGTAAGCCCTTTTTTGGGGAGAAATGAATTATTGCAGAGCTAAGAGCTATGTGGCTGCTGAAAGACTACCAACCCACGATGGTCCCTCCCTCCAGATGAGTGCTATCAAAACCATGGTAAGACCTTAATATTGAGCTGTAAAACTCAAGGGAGAATATATTCACGTGAAGTGATTATCTCTTATGTTTCTGGACATTCTAAAGATACATTACATTCTCCTAATAATACTTGCCTTCTTTTTGATATGATGTTTTGGAAGAACAGCTTGCACTTATAATCAGTACAATTTATCACCTATCCCCAAAGTACCCTGCCGTTGAAATGCCTGACATATATATTAGGTGTTGTGGATTTAGCAAAAATTGAATTATAAATTGCCTTGCCAGCTTTTGCCTCTGGAAATAATGAAAAAGTGAGCTAAAGAAAAGTTCTCCTGAAGGATTTATTTTTAGTGGCTATAGAGAAAGAAACAACAAACATGGATTGACCAGATTTTATCATTTTTAACCGCTGAATAGCTCGGTCTCAAGAAAAGTTTTCATTCTTTTGATTTTTTTTTTCTCTAAGAAAAAAAGACTGCACTGAGAATGTTTGAATGTCCCTGAAAATAACTCAATTGAGAAAGGAAGAAAGAAAGAAAAAAAAAATGAAAACACTAACAAAACATTAATTTGTACTCAGTAAGCCCATATGAGAATTTCAAGGTCTTGTGCCCAAATGAAGTCGAGCTAAATGTCATCCAAAATACTTTCTTTTCTCTTCTCTGGTAAGTGCTCTCTCTCAGTGAATGAAATTATTTGCACTGGCCTTTTAGAGTTTAACAGTATCCAACTCCTCAAAATAATGGAGCCTTTAATAAGTTATCTAAATTGGCAGAGCTATGCAGAAGCCATTTTTAACAAGTATTTCGGCATCAAATGTGCATAGTTAACCTAAATGTTGATTATAAAGGTATTCACAAATACAGTAAGCTTTGGTCATACTGATTTTAAACCAACATCTAACGTTTTTTCATGAATTCTGTGCTTGTCTCTTAACAAGTTCCTCCATGGAGAAAAAAGCAACTTGGGTTTGTCTACCGTTACTTAGTTTAAAGAGAAAAATTCTGTATGAGTACACACACAACTGTCCACCCTGCACTCCGTGTTTGAGTGAACGTGGGAATAAGCTTTCTGTTTACAAGCTAAGTTGAAATTTTAGCTGAATTTGTGTCATTTTTAAAGAACACTTTTTTACCGTCTTATCAGAAGTTTTTGCTTTAATTCATCGATGTTGGAGCATGAGCGCGGATTCTCTGTTTCTTCGGTTTTGTAGGTTAAAGAACACCCAGCATTTTGGGTGCGCCTGCTTTTAATGTACGTGATAGAAGAATACAAAATCCTATTGGAGTGTGTTGCGTTTGTGTGCAAAGAATTTAAAAGTAGGCACTTATCAGTCCAATATTGCCTCCTTCTTGCATTAAATATCCTATTATTAAATGAGCTGATCGTAAGCTGCCGATGTCTTTTCGATATTACTGGGCAAAAACTGCATGAATTGTCTTTTTATAATGAATGCATTCTACAGTGTGGCTGCCAGATTACGGTCACATGAAATCCTCTCAGCAGTTTGACTGCAGAAGTTAATAAAATATAACTGTCTGCACCGCGCGGAGAGGAGCGCGGACAAATGGAGTCAGATGAATTTGTCCCTAAATCTGGTTGAGAAATATGAATAATATTAACGTTCACGCAGCTCAGCTTACAAAGCGACTGCCGTTCTTTAGGAAGCGATGTAAAGAAAGTCCCCACACAAAAGCAAGGGAACTTCTGAGGAGGTGAATCCTCAGCAACCACAATGATGAGGATCCTTAACCAGCAAGAAAGAAAGCAACAATGTCCAATACCTTGAGTGAATGAGTTTGATAAAGTGGAAAACAGACACATGGATGGAAAGACCGAAAGAAGTAATTCACCATGAAAGCAAGATCTCCATGGAAGGCAGAGGATGAATTTCCAGGAGACCCATAAAAATGCTCGCAGGAGTGCAGTGCACCAGTGTTCATCCTTCTCTAAACTCTAAGTAGTACCAGGATTCAGGAAAAAAAAAAAAATAAAGATCAGTTGAAGGAAAGAACACACTATAAGAGGAAGGAAAAGTTTCCCTAATAGCTGTATTTACATTTTATTATGTCTTTGACAGAGGGTAAGCTTTTCATGCCTTGCTGTTTGTTTTTCTCTTTTGCACGGCTCTGTGCTTCATCCGTTGGTCGCTGTGGGTGACTGAGCTCGAGGGAAAAATTAAAAACTACACGCAAGAGGTCATCGTTTACTCGCGTTATATAAAATACCCGTAAAGGCTTACAAGTCGGGAAACATGCTGAAGAAATGTGTTGTCATCGTATGGCCACAAAACATCCTGCAGATTAATCCTATGGTGGCCCCGCATGACACCTGTAGTATACGTGGGCATGAGGTCAAAATATTAGCTGGAGCTAATGATGGGCCCATTATAACCCTCCTTAGTGCTCATTACTTAGGGGACCTTTTGAAGGTGCTCTGTATCATTCCCCGGCTGACAGGCTATTCAGTGAAGGTTAGCAACTCCCTCTGAAGTCCTGTTTCTCTGTTGCGGCTAACAACCTAGTTGGGGTCATGGAAGGCACACATGGATCCTTCACTGAAACGACAGAAATAGCATAGGAAATAATTAACATCTGCATGTGGTACAAAGATTTCGAAGGAAAGTAAATTTACTGTTTTTCAAGGTTAATTTTTTTCTGCGTTGGGCATAATCACCACAACAATGAATCACCGTTGTTAGCATTGCGCTCAGATCAGTGGAGACATGAGTGTGCGTGATGGGTTCGGCGGATGAATTCTACACAGATGTTCACGGCGAAGCCAAGGGGTTAAAATAATATTCCTGTAATCCTAGCTTGTACTACAGATGAACAATAGAGTTCTTCACCGCCAGCCCCCACCTTTACCTTAGAAGGGTCTCGCACCCTTTCTTTTTAAGCTTCCATTGCAACGTCACTGCAATTCGGTTTTATTCAGCTTTTCAGCTTTAATCAAAGATCCACGATAAACTTGGTGGATGAAAGCTTCCATTTGCTACAAGCACGCGGTATCCCTGTTCAGGTTAAAGATCGTGGATAAACTGGAAGAACAATTGTGCATTTCCCACTTACTTTCTATTTCTTGCATATCCTATAGCATGAAAAATAATAAATAGGTCTTGAAATCTGCTCACTTATCTTCCTGCTCCTGCAGTGACCCTAATGTCAGAAAACCCCGACATATTCAGGGTTATGGGCCTGCTAGCTCAGTCTTGTCTTACTCCCCCGTTTTGAATCTGACCTTGCCTTTCCCCAGCTTATATACCGATTCCTATCAGACCTCAAAACTAATTTTAAAGCTGTCATATTTACTTTCCCCCGGGCTTTTTTTCACAGTGTGGTTTCACTCAGCTCTCCGAGTTATTATTTGGTGCAGTCGCATGCGTGTTTATTCCACTAACTTCTTTAAATCTCTTCCAAAACACAGAGAGAAAATCATATTTACTTTCACTAGGTGCTCTTTCTTTATAGGTAAAACACACCGTGGTTTTTCTTGGAGGAAAAAACAAATACAAGCATCAAACACACCAATCTATTAGCATACGCATCTTTTTCCCTGGCTAACACCTACAAGCAGATAGCAAAAGCCATAAGCATGCTGAATAGGACAAGAGGTAGCTGTGAACAATAGTGCTGTGGAAATATTGTACCTCGGAACCTGAAGGCTGGCGGGCAGAAAATGCACCCCAAACCACGGAGCTGAAGCGCACGGGACTGCGGCATAATTAGCTGTTTCCCCACATGAAGATTTACAGATTTCTTAAAAACCTGCATTGAAATGTCCAAAGCGGTAAGCTTTGTACACGTGTTTCGGCACAAAGTCTGAGTTCTGAAAACATNAAACAAACAAATTAAAAAAAAAAAAAGCCAAACAAAAAAAAAATGAACCCACAAAACAAAACCTAAAGACCTTTGAAAGTTTGAAAGTTGTTATCTGCCCCGGGTTAGTACAGTGTAACACGTGGCATCAAGGATGACGCTAATTTGATTCATGAAGTATTCAGGCAACTCAAACTGAAAAAAAGTTGACAAAATTTAGCAAAGTTCAGAACATTGGGGTCTAGGTACATTCATTGTTCAAGGAAAAGTAAGAAACAAAAGCAAAAATAAAGAAGGAAAGAAAAGTCCTCTGGCATATCAACAGAAAAGATGAAAGTTGTTCCTTCATAAAGCAACCCACCATTAAAAGCTCTGAGTTTCTGGAGAAAAAAACATGCCTTGAATACTGATCAGTAGTGAAGAACAGCATAAAGAAGTATCCGTTTTCTGAAAGGCAAGAGGAAAATCCCCAAAACAACACTGCTCCGGGTTGAGGATTCCGAGCGCCACGTACAGCGCTGAAGGTGAGGTCCAGAACCAGCTCCCGCCTCCTTCGCACCTGGCCAGGCCCCGGGGGCTGGAAGGTGTCCATGGGGCAGCATCACCCACGGGCAACGAGACGCCATTACGGGTCTGGTGCTACAAACACATCTATGGCCAGCCAAGGATCAAGCAAAAGCCACCTCGGCGCGAGTGTAGTCACATCCAATAGATGGGAATCAAAAGGTCAACATAAAGCAGTATCAAAGCACTGAAGAAAATCTGAGTTTTAATGGCCGAAGCCTCAACGGTATTTTCCAAAAGCCAGAGAAATTTGCCAATGCGTATTGGTACCGCGCCAGGACTCACTGTAAGGCTACAACAAATCAATGTACCCTAAAGTCCGTTTTTTTTCGCTGCATTGCCCCTTCGTTAGCCCGGAGTCCCAGAACCCTCCTCATTTCCATTATTTTACATACAGTAGGGTATGGCGGTGGGGAAACATTTCAGTCAGCTCTATTTATGTTCAAAATCATTTGGAAGCTGATTTATTCCCCGCTCAAGTCAGGCGGCCTCCAATAAAGGAAATAATCTGTTTCTAGCCTGAGATGACATTTGGCAAGTTCCAGAGCAAATATTCATGACAAAGTCATAAGCCTTTGAAAACAGAGTTTTCCACTGGAAACGCTGACAGGTCCTTAAGCGCAGTGGTGTGAACAGCACCGCTGTAATAAGCAGTAATTTAAAGGCTGTGCACTAGTTAACTATTAGTGCTAGTAAACAAGTGACCCTGATGGGATTTCAAATTAGAGCTTCCAGCAAACCATTTGATATTTAACCCTCTTGCTTTTCCACCTCATGGCAACGGAAACGTTGCAATATCATAGCATAATATCGTTGTAGCTCGCTCACTTGATAGGGACAGAAACCAGATAAAAGCAGATACAACTTTTATGATAATAAGAAACCTCACGCTTCAACAAATGCAGCCATCTAACGTTTTCCTAGTGGTAATTACATCTACAGCTTTGCACCGGCCCGTCTTGGCCGTGGCGTCTGGAAACGAGAAAATAGTCTGCTAACTATACATTGTGCTCCGCCAACCAGCAGCAACGCATGGAGACCAACTTGAAAATAACCCTCTTCCAGAGCCTCAGCCATTCTGCACAGACCCAAGTCAGATGGCGGATTAGATTTTCTTCCGAAGTAGACCACTAAGCAAATTCTCGGCAAAAACAACCAGTAAGAAGCCCAGGAAAAAAAAAAACCAAAGCCAAAGCCAAAGCCAAAGCCAAAGCCAAAGCCAAAACCAAAGCCAAAACCAAAGCCACTGCGTAAAGCTGGCTAATCTTTCCGAGCTGCACGTAGAACATTTTCGAGGACTGGGTGCCATACACCACCTCCTTCAGGAAACTGAGGGGATGGGGGACAGAGCAGCTCAGAGGGGGTCTCCAGGCAGAAGGGTCTTGGCTGGACACGCGGGCAGGTCCTAAGTCTCCCTTCACTTAAACGGGGTGTCAGGGTGACAGCAGAGCTCCTGGGCTATCACAGCCTCACCACTGCTATGGAGCGGGATGCAGAGAAGTGAAATTCACATTACTCAGAAGATGTCCATAGTTCAAGTGGACCACTGTTGGTATGAAGCGCCATAATCCCCATTAAAAATTAACCTCTCTTTCCCCGAAATTACAGATGACCAGAAAACACAGGATGAGTTAATAACAAGGTAAATACGCGCTGTAATTTGAAGGTATCACAAAACACACCAGTCTCACCATCTCCTTGCTCTGCGCTCCCAAGGTAGAGCAGAAGCAGTCACACTGCCCCAAAAAAAAAAAAAAAAATTGCTGCTTCATCCTAACCTAAAACCAAGAAGCCCCAACCTGCTCTCCAGAGAACGCCAGGGACGTGTAGAGTATGGAGGAGCGTTTGACTTATAGCCTGTAAATCAAGAGCTCTTCTAGTGCCTAAACAGAAGAAAACATTTGAATATGAGTTTATACTACCCCGGGACGTCGGAGCCATCCCGTGTTGGATCCTCATCCACACGTGCCGTGGGGTCGGACTACACGAGCCGTAAACAGCCCAGAAAAAGCAAGGAGAGAACTTCATCACTGCCACTTACATTGACCTCCTGCAGGTATGCAAAGAAACCACAGCCCCTCCTCCTTCTGTTTCTCATAGTCAACCGAAATAACAGCGTTTCACAGAGAGGGGACTCCCACGTGCTTTTGACTGAAAAGCCATCAAGGGACACTCATGCCCAGTGCCCTCAGCGCCTTCTTCAACCGCTGACAAACAGTAAGACAACAGATCTTCACAGCAATCCCATCTTTCCCCTTCTATCTACTCCTTAAATATCATGTCCGTCGCAGTTGCCTTTGAACAAAAAGAAGGTGCAGAGGTCTTATATTTGTCTTATATTTCCACACAACTTACAGACAACAGTTTTCCTGCATGTGGTGCAAACGCTGGTCTTGTAGCTCTCTCTAAACATGATAACGCCTTACCAAAATGAAAAAATCAACACCTATAAAATTCAAGACACAAAATACACATCATTATCTGAAGAAGGACTATGAGAAGAAACAGTGAAGAAATAATGAAAAACTCTTTAAAACACAATATTTCTACTCCGTGCTGCTAATATTAATCAGGTGTTCAAGTCCCACTAGCATTTTATAGAAAATTCTTACAATATTCTTACAATATATTTTGATCTCTATAGCTTGTTTCACAACAGTGTTAAAAAATTTAATTATTCTTCCAAGTAAAATACTATGAGAATAAGCGTAGTTAGCTGTTACGCAAGTCATTTACAGCTTACAAGCAGATTTGTTATGACTGCAGAAGGAAAAAAAAGAAAAATCAATGAAGCAAATAATCTCTAAAGAAGCAGTAATCTTATCTTCCTCCCGTTAATTAAAAAAGGATGAAAAAAAAAGAAAAAGGAAGAGCAAAGGAACAGAATTCCTTTGCACGGTCAAAACGTGTTTGCATTTACCAAGCAGGCACTAATATGTCTTTATAACCAAAAATAAAGAAATGTTCCCATGACTCTCCCAAATGTCATTCAACAGACAAAACCAGTCTGTGACGGGTCCCTTGACTGTTAGCCAGGTCACTTGGGCACTAAAATCTTGTTGCAGTTTACTGTGATATTTTTATTTTGTAGTCGATTTGATCTTACTATGCTATTTATAACCCTTTATTCTCTTTTTCATAGGTTTATTATTAAAGAGGAGTAGTAACAACTAAATGAAAAGTGGGTATGACCTTCTTCAAAGCAGTATTCTCGCAAGCCTTACTATAGATTTGGCATTTTCAATTGACTTTATTTAACTCTTTGCAATTAAGTATACTTCAGGTAGAATGGATGGTACATTTTGGCACTCCTGAGGCTGCAGAATGTTGCAATGTGGAAGAATTCACCCTCCTACGCTTCCTTGCAACACCAATTACTTCTGCAAGAATATTAAAACACCTCCCCCAGTTCTCTTTCAACCTCCCTTTCAGCTAAAAAGATTCAGAAAACTTCTTGCCCTATCTATGTCCCTCAAAATCATTTCTTCCTGTTACCGTGCAACAACGAAATGACAGAAAAGTGCGGTATGGCACATCAAACAGAAAATAGTACATGTTCCCATTTAAATTCACCAAAAGGCAGAATAACGTCTCTCAGAAGCCGACTCGGGCATTTTCTCCTAAAGTCAGGTATTTTTTCTTCTTTTTTTTTTTTTCTTCCAGGGAATAACACATTTCCCCATAAGACGGTGCAGTGTCAGTCACTCAAAAGCTGGTAAGTTTTGGCCGACACATCAAGTCATTGTCGCACCAAGCCAGCATCGCTGCGACTCGATACAACTCCACCGACCTCAGCCCTGTACCACATGCAAGCCTGAATTTGCTTCATAAAGTCTACGCATACACTTCTAAGAACAAGGGAAACACACCCTTAGTTTTACCCTGAGCTGCCAAATTAATTGGTCGTAGACATCCATAGCAAGCGGTCTCAATACTCCCCATATATTTCATAGAATGGTTTAGGTTGGAAGGGACCCTAAAGATCATCCAGCTCCAGGAAAGATGCTCTCCAGCCCCCACAAGTCACACCAGCTGCCCATTTGCATGGCCCAGTGGGGTTTGGTTTGTGCTGGAGAGACAGCATGGCCCAGCAAGCAGCTCAAAGGACCTCCCGACAGGAGCGGTGGCACGTCCCATTGCTGCGCGCGGCTGACGCGGCCACTGGGGAGCCACAGCCCCCGGCAGAGAGACGCCGATCTCTGCGCGCCCACCTCTGCGACGTGGTGGGTCGGACACCGCGGAGAAACACGACGTGTTCCAACTCCTGTAGTTTTAATCAGTATCTGCGATTGCTTTCTACAACACGCATTTTAAATTAAAGAGGGCAAAACGGTCCGCCCGTCTTCTGCCTTTTCCCGGTCCTGCTCATCTTCCCGCTGGTTCCAGAGAGCTCTTGTGTGATCCCACACCCTCTGTTCTACCACACCGTCGCTCCAGAAACTCCTAGTCTCATTACTGAGCGAAATTACTCATGCAGCCCAGCTAAATTCTTTATTTTATTTCAAACGCGCCTTTGAGTCGGTTTGCAGTTGGAGTCAGGTGCATTAGATCAGGACACGGCAAAAGATTTGGCACCGTAGCAGATTTCTTTTACTGGATTGTCTGGCTAACCAGAAAGTAAAGTATTTGCCTTTTAAAACCTTTTAGAATAATAATCCGACGTGAACTTCCATAACCTATAAAAACTCGGTTTGCTTCTCATTTTTCAGCCTTTATTTTTTTGTCTTAAGGTCAGGGTCTAACCCCACGAGGCACCGAGCAGGCCTGAATGGCGTCACTACAACAGTCATTAAAAATATTCCCGCCCTTATCGGATAGGGACTTTTTTGGATGAAAAAAAACCCAAACCANACAAAAAAAAAAACCCAAGAAACCAACTCTAGTTGTGTACATCCCTGTTCGCTATCTGTTTCATTCCTGCTGACAGAATAGGGTTTTGGGTGGTTGTGTTGGTTTTGGGTTTTTTTTTGCCTCGCAATGTTTATTCTAAAATTTCCATATTCCTCTCTACGTTTCCCTAAATTTTTCCCCGAGCTTTCTCAGCCTCTGTTCTAAATCGCAGGGGACTGCATTGTTCGTCAAAGCACACTTTGCCGAATGAGATACTCATTTCATAGGATGAAGGTAGTCACTCATCTCATTTATAAAGCCAAAAAAAAATAAAAGCGTCTGCTCATTCGAAAGAATCGTAAAAAACCTGAGCGACCGCAACATGACACATCAAGTTCCTCGCTTACTCAGTTTGGGGGCTATTTACCCTTCTGTCAGACAAGTTTGTCTTCCACATATGCTTTCTATACAGCCTACTGGTGTAAAAAATAATTATAATGTTTATTAAATTAAAATAATGAGGTTTATATGAACTTTCAATAATGCAGACAGGCAGACTATAACTGTAAACCACATGCTATATACTTTGGACTTTTACGGCTTTTAATTTATCAAAGGAAATAATTAGCACACTTTGTGGCAGCCAGTGATGGAATTTATTCATTTGGAAGCCATGGGTTTCCTGTCATTAAAACTACATCATGTCCTTCCTTTTCTATTAAACTTCAGCTGAGGGCAGTAAGAAGTCACTAAAAGGAAATGAAGAGTTTTTTTGGCAACGTTCACATGCAATGATTTAATACTGCTAAAAGATAGCAACCCATAATGTATGCCAATAAGGGATGAGGGTTCCAATTACCACATTATTTCCTTTATTTGCTGCTTTGTTTGTGGCTCAATTAACTGTGATTTGCAAAATCACTCCAATAAATTTATTTTCTCTTTGTTGGCCTACTGCATTTTTGGTTTCTAATTACAAGTGCTCCTTTTGTGGAAATAAAATGATTTAGACCTTTAACCAATACATTTAGATTTATATGTCATAGGATATTACTTTTTTCCCCCCCTTCAAAGTGATCAATCACATCTCATTAACTCAAGATTCGTTTTGGTTGATATTAATGCTTTTCTTTTTCTGGGACTTTTTTTTTTTTTTTTTTTTTTAAATAGAAGTAACAAAATATCTGGGGTTTCCCTCAAGAAGCAAAAGTACCCATAAAAGTTTCCCTCCTGCCTTGCACCCAGCTATAGACGGCTCCCGCCGACCAAACCTCCCAGCAGAGCAGCGGCTCTGCCCAGACTGAAGCCGACTGAGGGATCCCCATCGTTTTTCTTCGAAGGAGGTCTAAAATCACACCAGCGCAGAGACAGACTTGCCCGCTCCGTTACAGGAGTGGGTGGTCCTTCCAGGTCACGACCAAGGTACACCAGCACCGCCAGCAGCAGCAGAATGCCGGGGTTCGGAGGATTTTATGAAGTGATGCCAGGAAATGGGAAGGAATAGATGATACAGGGTACCGTGAGGTTGTACTCTCAGGTTGTGGGGATTTTATGCGTAACGACGTTAGTCAAAAATTATTTGAAACACATAAAACAATCTGAGCCAGTCCTCAGCAGTTTAATATGAAAAAAAATAAATAAATTCAACTGCCTCAGAGAATTATACATTTCCAGTGTCTGTGTTTGCTGAGCTCAATTCAGAAAAAAAAATCAGCACAATTAATTTATTGTTTGAATCTTCCAGCTGCATATTTGACTTCTGTATCTAGGATCTAACAGACGTCTTAACTGAGACAGACATTAGATATCCAGAATGTTTATTATCAAAACCTATTAAATTTGGGGGGGAGGAGGTCCGTAAAGCAATGTGCAGGCAATTGTAAAAAGGGCCTTTACTGCAGGTCAATGGAAAATTGTTTAAATTCAAAAATATTTCCTCATATCCACTAAAGTTGGGCACTGATATTGCTGCTGAGTTTGCAAATTAAGATCAGAGCTAGCTAAGATTGTCATATTGTCTCCTCTAATTTGGAAAAGTAGAACTAGGCTAGAGAGAAACCCATAAAAGAGACTTTATGGCTCTCTTCAAGGCTGACATAGAAGCCACTGCTCCAATCCCTTCTCCCAGCCTCTCGCAATTACATTTCCGCAGGAAGAAAGAAAAGGAATTAGAAACAGGATAATGTAGCTTTAAATCATTTCTCGTAGCCTTTGCCTTCCAGTGAGAGCCCTGAGCTTTTTTCACATGCTTCTTATACTGTTCAGTGTGACACAACAAAAAGCACAACTTGTTTGACCCTTCCTCAATAAAAAAATCATTTTGTTCTGACATCCCGTAAAGTCTGTGCATGAGCCAACTGAGCCGCGGTGTCTCCTCCGATGGACGAGGAGCAAACACTGTAAACACGTCCGGTAACGGTCCCTCACAGAGGCGCCTGAGGTGGCTCTCACAAAGCGGCACATGTCATTAACAGCCGCGGTGACAGACAACCATGTGCCACTGTCAAAACCAGCGATGCTTCCAAAGCTGAGAGTTGTGTCATCATCAAAGTCCCCGAGTCCCCGTGGCTTTCTCGGGTGGGTTATGTCGCTCGCTGGTGAGCGGGTATGGCATCGCCCATAAGCTCACGGGAGGACAACCTGACTATCTGTGCATCAGCACGGACAGATGAGGAGCATAAAGGAGAGCAGTGCCTGAATGTCACTGACCTGACAGCACCAAAAAAGGCTGAAGACTGTAGCTGGTAAGAAAGTTGGTAAGAAACTTTTGGTAAGAAACTTTTGGTAAGAAACTTTTGGTAAGAAACTTTTGGTAAGAAACTTTTGGTAAGAAACTTTTGGTAAGAAACTTTTGGTAAGAATACTTCTTCCTCCCCACCACGGCCGCCTTGGAAAGAGCGCGGTCCAGGTACAAACTTGCTAAAGGTCACACTTCTCGTTAGCAAATACTGTCTTATTGCGTATGTGAAGAGCAATTGTATTCTGGTACGAGCAGCACGTTGAAAACTTTGTGTTTACTAAAAAGAGAGCTCCTGGATAGAGATGCTGTACAGTTGTTTCAGAAGTAGCACTTGCATTCAATTGACACTGCTCTTACAGCAGCTTCACAAAATCCTAATACGTCTGTAGCACGAACCCAAAGTTTGAGTAAATTAAATACCTACATAGATTCCAACCAAAATCCTGTTTAGTTCCAGAATTATGATCCTCAAGCAATCTTATTTGCACGCGTTCCTGCTTTTACACCAGGTTTTCAAAGAGTTCATACTCTAGTATCACATGCTTTAACATTAATTTAATTTCACAACTCTTCTTAATGGTGATGTTCTATTATTCTGTCTATTGTTAAGACCAGTAACAGAGAGAGAGTAAGGGAAAACAGCTTCATTAATTTTGGATGTCCGGTGTGAGATATCTAGGACCAGTTTCAGACTGCACAGCATTAAAGCTATTTAGGGAAATTAAACAGTGGAAAAATTCAACTTCAAAAGTAAACAAAATCTGAAATATTTTGGCTCACAATTAAAATACTTCAGTAATGAAATACTACCGCGCTACCTCAGGCAGCTGTGGCTCATAATCCTAATTTCCCATCTTCCTCTGTATCACAGGCCTTCTGAGCAAAACAAGAGCGGTAGGAAGAAGTTGCTTTATTATAGAGCCCCTCATTACAGCGGTGAGGAGCACGCAGCCTGGCTGGAGAGCTCAGCCCATCAAGAGGTGTTAAGCAAGAAGGAAAAGAAATATCAAAATACAGTTCCTTTAACGCATCTAGGCTGGCTATCCAAACCAAAACATTTTGGTTCTCAGGTGTTTGATATTAAGAAAAATATCTTCGCAGCTGCTGCATACAGGAGCAGCGTAACTGGAGTTTTCCCCATTTCTTAAGGTAGGAAAAGTAACATTCACTGAAGCTTGCACCTTCCAAGACAAACTCCCATCAGCTTCAGAAGCAATTGTGAGCACTTACCACTTCAACAAAAGGGACCTTGGAGACTCCACTCCGGTGTCTAGAAAATGAGAGCAGATGCTGAAAGCTGGGACGAGGCAGAGGTAAGGAACCCCTTCCCAACCCTACTCCACAGCCCTGGGAGCTCTCAAGGGCTCGCACCTCTTCTTGCTCTGCCTGCCTTCAATTTACACCTCCACCCCCAATCTCTGCCTCTTAAGGGCAGAAAGGCAGTGTTTTCTGCATTCAGGAGAAATCTGAGGCTGCTTAACACTCAGCTGAATGGGAGGACACAGGAATAGAGCGCTTTCTTCTCCCGCTGTTGAACCACAGCTAACATTTCAAACATTTTTTTTTCCTCTTACAATCACAGAATGGCTTGGGTTGGAAGGGACCTTAAAGATCATCTTGTTCCCACCCCCTGCCCTGGGCAGGGACACCTCCCACCAGCCCAGGTTGCTCCAAGCCCTGTCCAACCTGGCCTTGAACACCTCCAGGGATGGGGCAGCCACAGCTTCTCGGGGCAACCTGGGCAAATGTCTCACCACCCTCACAGGAAAGAATTTCTCCCTAAGATCTCATCTCAATCTGCCCTCTTCCAGTTTGAAGCCATTCCACCTCGCCTATGGCTCCCGTCCCTGATCCAGAGTCCCTCCCCACCTCTCCTGGAGCCCCTTTAGAGACTGGAAGGGGCTCTAAGGTCTCCCCAGAACCTTCTCTTCTCCATGTGTCTACACATGACATAAGTGAGAGGCATGCCATTGTACCTCTGCACGGACATCGGCTGAGGGGGTATAGACAGAGTTTCTAGGACCAGAAAAAAAGTTTGTGAATAAAATACAAGTCTACAGTGTACAATCAGGCAGTTTCTTCATGAAATGTGGGTCCTGCTCAACGAAGCAAATAGACCACAATTCATTGATTATAACGAACAGATTCACACTAATGTGTGAGACCAATCGTCAGAAAACTAGTTTAAAAAATGAATAAAAAAACCAGAATGATCAATCTGATGATATTCAGGACTTGTCAGGAGTTGTTTGGAAGAGTTTCAGAAATTTCAACAGGGACGGGAGATGAAAAATCTTCAAAGAAATGCGTTGAATGCATGTATGTAATTTACCATTTCACTGAGTAGCCACCGCAAGATTTTCAAGACCAGAAGAGTGTAAGAGAAATCACAGGATTCAACTGTAAAAAAATATGTACTTTACATAGTCCTAATACTTCTGAAATAAAGTGTAAGGACACAATACGATTCTTGAGATAAAGTTCCTTGTTTTCTGTTCAATCTTTGTTAAAATCCCTTTAATAATGTTATTTTGAAAAAGAAAGAAATAAAAAGTAATGTAACTTAATCCCACTGAGTACTTTCAGGCCAAAATATTGTGCTTGATTCGTATATTATTCTCTAGTTTTTCTCCGGTAACTGACAAACGCCGAATGCGGTATCAGTCTGGCACTGACGACGGTTTCGCCGCCGGGTTTCCCAGACCGCTTGCTCCGCGTGGCGGCATGAAAGATTTAAGTGATCGTGATGAGGTGGAAATGTTAATGCCAGACCGATTAAGTGGCTGATCAGAAGAATCAGCACACGTCAGATTTAGGAAGGCTTTAGCAAAATTCACACCAAAATTAACTTTTAAATTCAGGATGCGTTCCTTAGCTCTGCCCTTTCCAAGTCATAGTTTTTGGCTTGCAGCATTAACACCCCACGGGACAGTAGTACAATATTAGGTACTGCCCACATAGAAGGACAAACAAACTATATATAGGACAGGAATACAATTCTGCTACCTGTTCGCGTAGATCTTAAACAATTCTCCGTACTGCACCCAAGTAAGCAATCTTGGGGATGAACAAACTCCCAAGAATAGAATTAGACTCAGCCTAACTTCCCTTAAAAAGACTTTAAAAACTCATGAGGTTGCACATGAGGTAAAGTTTTTTTTTTCCCTTTCCCAGTTGCTACATGCCTTCGTACCTTCAGGCTCTGCCAGAAGAAATGTCAAAACAACTTGTGAAAACTCCATTTTGAAACGGCTCCAAACTGTTCCGGTCCACTTTCTAATCTAACAAACCTTTGTCTGACAAAAACTTTTCTCATCTGTAAGTAATGGAGTTTAGAAAACATCCGATGTATAGATTATTAAAGTAAACGGTGTTTTAGTCTACAGATAAATTACCTTGAGTTGCTGGCTTTTCTCTTTTTGTGTTTATAGCAAAATTAAATATAGGCGATTATATCAGAAGTGCGCTAAAAGACATTTTTTATAACAATATGGAAAAACAATGCACGGAATACTGGATAATTTTTATGTGAAACCTTGGATTTTCCCCCTATTAAAAATTCTAAATCTTTTGAACTGAGCTGCTTGCTGAGCCACAAATGACTGAGAGAGTACTTGGGGGAAATATCACCCAGATTTGCCCATTTTCATACTCGTTTCAGGGTTCTGGGTTTGGCCACCGTTGGAGGCAGACCATGGCATTATATGGACCTTGTTTTGATCTGGTATGATTGCTTTTTCCAGTCTTAGAGTATTGTACTGCCTGCTCGTTCTAGCACAGCGCCATCCTTTCCAGTTTTAATGTGCGTGGCTATTTCCTAGAGTTGGAAAAATAGAAACAACAACATTTAACATTTTTTTCTTCTTTTTTTTCTTACAAAAAAAAGAAGAACAGGTGTACTCCCTCAATGGAAATCCAACAGGAATGTGTGCAGAAAGGGTGCTCATTCCTATAAACGATGTCCCCTCAGCCTAGTCGTGTTAGTATATTTTATGCTGTCAAAATAATGATAGAGCAAGTATGATCAGATGTACAGGAAGAACGAGCAGTAGGGAGATGTAGATCTGAAGTGTCAGAGCAAGGTCATTAAGAAAATAAAACCAACCCAACCAGAAAGTAAAAAGAACGTGAATAAAACAAAAGGAAACTTGTATTCCCTGCATTACACAAAATACTACGAGAGTAAGACGTAGAAGCATCTCTACTGAAGAATCATAGAACCATAGAATGGTTGAGGTTGGAAAGGACCTTGAAGACCATCGAGTTCCAACCCCCCTGCCATAGGCAGGGACACCTCCCACCACACCAGGCTGCCCAAGGCCACCTCCAGCCTGGCCTTGAACACCTCCAGGGATGGGGCCTCAACAACCTCTCTGGGCAACCTGGGACAGTGCCTCACCACCCTCACAGTGAAAAACTTCTTCCTCATGTTCAATCTAAACCTGCCCTCTTCCAGTTTGAAGTCATTCCCCCTCGTCCTATTACTCCATGCCCCAGTAAAAAGTCCTTCCCCAGCTCTCCTGTAGCCCCTTTAGGGATTGGAAGGGGCTTTAAGGTCTCCCCGGAGCCTTCTCTTCTCCAGGCTGAACAGCCCCAACTCTTTCAGCCTCTCCTCAGAGGAGAGGTGCTCCAGCCCTCGCATCATCCTCGTGGCCCTCCTCTGGACACGCTCCAGCAGGTCCATGTCCTTCTTATGTTGGGGACTCCAGAGCTGGATGCAGTACTCCAGGTGGGGTCTCACGAGAGTGGAGCAGAGGGGCAGAATCCCCCCCTCGCCCTGCTGGCCACACTTCTGCTGATGCAGCCCAGGATGGGGTTGGCCTTCTGGGCTGCGATGGCACATTGCTGGCTCATGGTGAGCTTCTCGTCAATCAACACCCCCAGGTCCAAGAATGGCAGAAGAAAGCCTAGAAGTAGCTAAGAAACCTAAATGAAGAGTTCATGGTGCGGATGCCGGAACAAACACAAAGAAGGAAGAAGAAAACCTCCAAGAAAGCACCATGGCAGTTGGCTTAGCAAACAAGAACCCAGAAAAATCCAAAGACTAATAAAATTCAGTTACTAAAGGTGACGTACCCACACTCGGGTTGGTAGAGGGGGAATATAACGGTCCTGTTTTTCAGTCTGTGCTGTACATTTGTGCACACAAAGCACAACGCCATACACACGGGAAACGTATCACAACGAGATGGGCGGCACCTCTTCAGGCAGATGTAACTGCTCCAGCGGGGTGCTACACGGGGAGACGGGGAGCGGTTTTAAATTCCTCAGATAAAGGACGACATCAGAACTGAGCAGCTGCTTATCAGCCGGGCTGTTCTCAGATGCAAAAGCACCGAATGGTACCCCCGGAGTAATGTCATACCGCGACAAAAACACTGCCGTTGCTCCACAACACACCCCGGTGCGGCTTCGCGTTCCGAGTTAAATCACGTTAGCGGGAACGTCACAGGATGGTGATGCCACATAAATGAGATTATGCATTAGCTTCAAGACTTCATTAAAACCATAATGCCATGAGGACTGTGCTGATTACATCCACATAAACAGTTTGTTTGAATTTTGTACCTCAGTTAATCCTTGCAGAAAATCTCGTCAGCTAATCTGCGGAGTGAAACTCAACCACAAGCTATAGCAGAGGCTGAACTATTTCAGAGCAACCTAAATCCTTGTGACATTTAAAATTGTTCTCAGAGGCTGAGTAACCACTCTCCGCGGCGGAAAAACTCTCGGGAAGCTCTTTTTTTTTTTTCCTCTGTGGAAGTGTGATACCATTCAGTACATGGTGGGAGCATGAACGCAAGCACGACTCTGCAGGCTCTGGGCTCCAGGCTCACCTACGCGGCACTGCGGCACTCAGCACGATACTGTATAAATGGCCAGATAAGCCTTTTTTTTTAATAGTCAAACTTGCTGCCAGCTTGCCATACAGATTTAAATAAACACTCCAAATAGAAGCTGAAGTTCAGGTCCTTTATTGAACTTAAGAACCTTAAGTGTGCGGTGTTCATGTGGATTCCAATTCAGAGCCTGACATATATTCAATCTTAGTTAAGACCTAGTTATTTTTGTTGGCAGCAGAATTGGTGCTAAAATCATAACACATTCCAGTTTTCTCATTCTATTCTAGTTTAGTTTATGGATTATCTCAAAGGATGTCCATATGCAGTTCAATGAAAGTTAATGGGTCGAGCTACAAAGTCCCTGCGACTCCGCTGGTCGGGTCTCAGAACTGGGTCTCCAACTGACTTTCGTGGATGCCCGAGGTGCTGAGACACTAGTTTATTTGTTTAGGCAATAATTGTCCTCTGCCTCCAGAGAAGCCCTAAAATTGCTTCTATGTTTAGAATCAAGATTGCTCTGTTAAGGCTGCTTGTCACACAGTTTCACCTCTTTTTAGAACTGTTTATTCCCAGTACCCTATTTCCCAATTTAGTCCATTATGGAGTTTGATTGATGCATCTGCCTGACACAATACAGCAGGAACACTAGAATCCTTTATCAGATGCCTCAGGCAGTACAATTACTATTTAAGGATTACAGTGACGTTGTTTGTTAAAGGTTTACTGCCTGCCTTTCTGAACAAACATTATTATTTGTATCTATCGGGTTTTCTGCTGTCTCGGTTTGGGGGGAAAAGACTGTGTGAAAATACGTTAATGTAAAAAATTCTTAAGAGACCCACTCTCGTCCCTTGTTCTGCTGGAAGGTATTGTTGTTAGTGGGATTCACGCACACAATAAAAAAAAAAAACCTAGTTTCTGGTCTGGTTCCATTAGCTAGAATCAGGAACGATCAGCCTCTTCAGCGATGGAGAATTGGGTACTACTGCTTTATAGCCCATAGTGCGACAGATACCGTCTGTACAAGGGACGAGTCAGAGCAGTTACGGCTGCAGAAAAATAGACTGGGAAGGGGACGTAAGAAGTCATCTGGTCTACCTCTTGCCCTAGGATATGATCAGCGCCAGCTGGGTTATTCCTGAAAATATTTTTTCGGCTTGTACCTAAAGACCCGCCAGAGCTGGGATACCCCAAACTTCCCCAGACAAGCTTTTTTGGTGATTAACTACCCCAAACTCACTCCCTAGAGACTGGGAATGGCTCTTTTTGGCTGCATTTCAGGTCTATTCTTTCTTGCCAGAGCCAGCATGGACACGGAGGTCAGACAGTTACTCTCCTTTCTGCAGCTCTTCATCCAGAAGCAGTGCTGGTGCAACTCCTCCGGCAGACACGGTTCCACCCTTTGTCCTTAACACCTGCAACTGACTACTCCACAGCTGAGGAAACAGCTTAGGGATGGCCATGGTGGAATGGAAAAGGAGCAGGAGAGGGGAGAAAATCTTCTTGATGACTGAATTCGGTCCTTCGGTTCTCTTCATCCCGCTCATTCTATCCCTTTCAAGTTACGACTTATTCCCGTAGATGGCTTCATACCCAAACATCTGGCTACAAGAGCTGCAAGAACACTTAACTCTCATTTAAACTAAAACTATAGCCTTTGCAAATATTAAACTCAACAGCCAAAATAATAAATAAATTCACAGGTGTATGCATATAAAATGTGAAGCTGGTTTTACCAGCATTTTGTTTTTTCTAGACACTCTTTAAATATCTGCAAGTCTCCATTAATTTTCACAATAGTTTCTGGGAGTACCAACATTTTTATTATCCATTAAACAATGTGTTAACAATCATATTCCATTGGTGCATTTATAATTTAACACTTATAACTTGACAGACTTCATAGGAGGCTTCACAGCATTTACCAGCGGCCACCTGATTTTTTTGGTCCGTTGCTTTGAGTATATTGGCAACTAAGAAACACGTAAGTCTGCATCTCATCGCAAATGATTTAAACTTACACTCACTAAACTGTGACCCACTCTCAGGGACTATCATTACTGTTATAGCAAAAGAAAAGACTGTGTGCTCTGCTGTAGAATAGTCTTAGAAAGGCTTTCTTAAAAACAAGAACGGTAGGTTAGGCAAGAACACATTTTTTTTTTCCGGGCAGCCAAAATCTATGCCAACTGGGATGCCACTGTCCAGTGCTCTCCTCTTGGCTTGGTCTGGTTTTTGCTGTTTGTGACAAAAGACAACAATTCCCAAATTGTGACTATCCATTTCAAATTAACATAGTTTTGTTCTTATTACCTTTTTTTTTGTTTTTTTCAGGTCCTATGCGAGTTTCCTGCATTAACAGGTCTTGGTTTCAGATTTCTCCTTCGCTAACACCCGTCTCCCTCACTCATTTCAGAAATTGTTGCTCAGTCCCTGTTTCCTCTCCCCATCCCTCCCACTCGACAGCACCCGACCTCACATGCTCTCCCCAGTCTCTCTGTAACCCCATAGCAATGTTGGCCCTTTGGCCTTAAACTAACTTCCCATATTCTGCATTTTCATCCTTTTTCGCGTCCACCAGACATGTTCCAGTTCCGCACGGGGGTATGTAGTTCCTGAAATTCGTGTCCTACGATTTCATAACTAGCCTTCTTTGCTGAAATAACTAAAAAGAAAAAAAAAATGAAAAAATAAGACATCAAGCTGTTTAGACTCAGGTATTAAACTTTCTGTCCATACTTCTTGAGGCTTCCAATTCGGTGAGACCTGCACCAACATTTCATACGGGTCTGCTTCATCTGCTGGGGTTTCCACACGGGGTTCCTCTTGCAGTGAAGCAGTCCAAGAGAGGTCTGCTTCCTTCAGTGCCTCGTCTGCTCTGGCCAGTGCAAATACACATAAGACTCCGCTCAGGAAAAGATATTTAATTTGGCCCTTGCCAAAACCTCTCAAAATTCCCTCCCTTCCCCTGCTAGAACTACACACTCAGTGAGCATAAAGGAAAAATCATAGAATCATAGAATCATAGAATGGTTCAGGTTGGAAAGGACCTTGAAGATCATTGAGTTCCAACCCCCCTGCCAGAGGCAGGGACACCTCCCACCAGACCAGGTTGCCCAAGGCCACGTCCAGCCTGGCCTTGAACACCTCCAGGGATGGGGCCTCAACAACCTCTCTGGGCAACCTGGGCCAGTGCCTCACCACCCTCACAGTGAAAAACTTCTTCCTCATGTTCAATCTAAACCTGCCCTCTTCCAGTTTGAAGCCATTCCCCCTCGTCCTATCACTCCATGCCCCAGTCAAAAGTCCTTCCCCAGCTCTCCTGTAGCCCCTTTAGGGACTGGAAGGCCGCAAGAAGATCTCC